>JABFFF010000152.1:0-54078 GCA_013623665.1 Fusarium sublunatum
GGTTGTGGGGTGGCCGACGTTAATGTATAGGATAATTTCTCTGTTCCTTTTCCGGGAACATGCCTTTAAATCTCGGGAAAGCGTAGAAACTAACCTGGAAGGAGGGGAAACACTTTAACGCGAAAGAGATGTGGTAAGTTGGACGTGGCACCATAAACAGAAGAATAACCTAGAACGCTTAGACTGATGCACCCGCTGAGCACTCAATGGTTATGAGTTTGGTATAACATTGGCGGTCATATACTGCCAATGGATTTCCGAGCTTGCGGATAACCGGTGTCCTTGATTAGTACGGATGACCAGGAGAACCAAGAATGCATAAACACGAGTCAGGGGACCCCAGTCAAGTCTCGCGTGTCGCGTCGCGTCGCATCGCGTCGCATCGCGTGAGCAACCAAATCGTCTTCTCCAGGAGGTACTTCAGGGAAGACAGCCTAATCCCATGCGAGACAACTTCAGGCTCTTTATTGCTAACAGAAGCCGCAATGACGACATGTCAGCCCCAACCCAGTTGTTACCGAATACCTGAGCCCATACCGACATGCACTTTCTGTCTCGACTTGGCAGAGGCGTGGCATGTTTTCTGCCGCATTAATTAGGTGGCTATTTGTTCTGTCCAGCTCATTCTCTGCCTCTAGAAGGGCACAACTTGTGAAGACGATAACCAAAGGCTATTCATTATTTGGCTGCTTATACTCGGATATCCTCCGTACGCGCATCATCAGAGCGTAGGTATAACAGAATGGAACAAAGGCCTCAAGTACGTCGTGGGTCCGTGTGAGGGGGCTCTATCTTGATCATGATATGCCCTTGTGTTATCGTCTTCATTAAGAAGACACCCAAGACTACGGGTCTTCCCTGTTGCCAGGGCTCGGGCACCCCGGCCAGAGATGCTCTTGTCATAGTCATCCTTGCAGTTACCCGTCTTCTTGGGGGCGCATTATTGGCGACGAAAGATGTTGGGAATGGGGCTGAATGACTCCAAAGGCCTATCGAGAGACTTGTTAGCAGAGTGACTGAGACCTCGACTGGAATGCCGTGCGCTCCATGGTATCTGACCACGATATTCCGAACCACAACCAGACCAAGCATTCTATTCTGAAGTCAAGACGGTTATAATGGTTGGCTTTCTCTGCGGTATAATCAACGACATCACGATCCTCAATGCTAAGCTCTTAAGCTCAAACCAACCCTTATACTGAACTGGGTCTTATCAACGACAACTCTGACCGCAACGGCGGCTAAGATACCAACTCTTAGTACATAAGCCTCATGGCCAAAGCTTGACCTTATGAGAATCGCCTGGAACGTGTTAGTCGTCGTGCACCCCCAACGAGCTACCTTCAAGTTAGTAGCGCGTACACCTGGGAGTCGTGCCATTTTACTGTACAAGGTTGGCCGGACGCCCTATTAAACGTTCTCAATAGAACTTGATACTGCCATACTATAACGTAATCTGACTTGAGGTATACTGTTTACTTAAGTAGTTATTTGTGACTGCTCGGGATATAGAAGCTCACAGTTTAGAAAAATTAATGGCCTGAACTTTGGATTTGCTGGGGGATAAAAGTATGGAGATGTATATCGGGTGATAGGACTAACATCAGATATGGGAGGATAGAGCGCTATAATGTGCTCCCTTAGTTGATGTGTAGTAGTGCGTGAAACCGGCATTGCAACACACGATACATCATGCATTGTTGGCCCCCTTCATCCCCTTGTGCCTTGTGGTTAACTTGACTTACTCAACAACAGCCAAGTAACACAATTCATCATAGAGAGAGCCTCACGCCATGTATAAAACTATCGAAAGCATATTGTAGCAGGTGAATGCCGGCCCCAGATGCCATGGCCGATGCTGTAGATATGGCGTACCTCCAGGACTACGATGAAGGAACGCAGGTGCGAGGACCAAAACAGGCTTTTTCTTATCTTACCTTCAGCGAATATAACATATCATCCGGTCATATCGAATCGCTTATGGTTGCCTATTCCTTAACAATCCCTTTTAACGCATTTAGCATACTTAGGGGGCATTATATAAAGCTTACTTTGCACAGATGCTAACTCGGCGGATAAAGGCGCCACCGGTAAATTGATAGCCTTAGTCATTTTGTCAGCCACCCCGAGGATTAAAGATATTCCACTGGTTAAGCGGCTGGAAACTGGATCACCCTGGCCGGGTAATGAAGTATACCTGTAACATAAGGATGGAGGTAATAGCAGATATAGTTGAACAGCATTGAGGTCTGGCTATGCTCTGTACCAGTTTATATATGGTAGCGTTGGCCTCAATTTGCTGAGTCACTCTTCTTTAGGTCAATAAGACTATGTACCGCGAGAAAGGTAGTGGGAATTAAACACCTCGTGTTCTGCCAGGAAGTATCCACGCTTAACCGGAACCATTTCACCGGAAACCTGCTGGAGACTCTGTCAAGTTACTTCTGCAACTCCGTTATCAGGTAGTTTACATACCATATTCCATGACTAAGATCCTTATCGTGCAAGATCAAAGCCTTCTGCGCCACTTCCATCGTCGAATTCAGACCTGCGTAAGCCTCTGCGGATGCGCCAAGAGCAAGACCCTGGATTACGACAGCGGTCGCAACAACTTATATGGCCCACACGGAACTCAACCGTTCTTGGTCCGAGTTGACCTTGTCGCAGTCAGCCCTTCGACTGCTCAACAAGCTAGAGACGCTGGAAGTTAAACAGGTGATTCAACCTACCAGGATAGATATCTGAGAGAATGAGAGCGTCGTATTCGATGGAACCATCAAATGCCATCCGGAGTCCAAAAGAAATATCACTACAGGACTGGTCTTTCCCATCTTCAACAGACCAGATAACCTGCTTCTTGACAAATGCACCTTCGATAGACACAGAGGCAGCCAAGACATCCAAGTTGGCCTCAATGCTGAAAGATAGCATAGAAAAAGATGATGGCTCATGCGCCTGGACGATGGGCAGGGTAATGTGCAGGTTCCCGCGTATTGTAAATGAAGACCATGTATTCAGCTAAATCGCCCTACATGACAGTCCCTGTCGAGAGGCTGAACGCACAGCTTCGAGGTAGGTTTGTCCTTTGATCCCCTCACTTTCGCGATATGGTACTAAGAGCGTGAACAGATGACTCTGGTGAATTATATGGTCAACAAGCTCAAGAAGCTAGCAAGACTGCAAGTACAGGAGTTTCAGAGTGAGGTTGTGAACGAGGTGAATGTTATCTTTGGGATTGATAATGCGTAGAGCCAGGGAGAGCCGGGTGATGATAGACGGACACCAGACTTTTCGACAGAAGAATGTACCATCCTAATACACGATAGTAACGTGTGAAACAGAAACAGTCACGATTCATATCCGCTGATTACATCGTGAGCTGCATATACAAGTACAAAGCCCTTCACAGAACCCAAAGGTAAAAGCTGCCACTGCCCATTACCCAAGCATACCAAGAAAGCCGCCACACAAGCATCAGGATCCTCAAACAACTCATCATAAGCCGAGTTATCAGGAGCCGGACCAGTGACAATAGCATAAGTGGTCATATCCTTAGCAAGCCAAACCGCTATTTCGTGATTGAGATAGACGAGCGAGTTCTTGATCTCGACGACAAGATTCATGGCTAGCTTTCTGCCCCGGTTTTGGTTGTCCAGATGCCTATGACTGAGGCGCTGAAGTGTCACAGGGATGTCGTCGCCCTCTGGAGTTTAGAATTACTTTTGTTTACTAAAATTCATGACGTTTCCGATCTTGATATTAAGGCTGCCGTGGGCGTGGACATGACGATGCGTTACGATTGTGAGTATCGTCGTCTTGTTTTTTTGAACCCAGTCAGTCATGAGAATGTTGGTAAGTGAGGAATAACTTACCGCAGATGATAGCAATTTTGCCACTGTACATCTAAAGAGTACTGGGCCGGTCATTGAAAAAGCTCGGCCTATAAGCTGGATTGGTTGTCCTGACAAATTGACACATCAAGGACATGGAAAAGGCCCGAGCCGTCATGACATGACATTGTATAACCCTGTTTATCACCAGCATGAACAGAGATACATTGTAGCTCGACTCCTACAGGATACGGTACAGCAAAGACTCAACGTCCTTATGTAAAGCCCTCGCATCACAATTCACTCCTTGGACATACATCTCGTCTTCTTCTCCATTAAAATACCTCGTGATCCGCCCCTAATCACCATCCTCCACCTTTTCACCTCAACTTACACCCTCCGGATCACCAAATAACTCTATATGCCCTGGATCCCGTTGATTATCATGCAATTAGCATTCACTCCATGCAGTTTCATCTCCCCAAACTAGACATCTACCGTCCTCCTCTTTCGTAGCATCTTGCGGCGGGTTAATAAAGTGCTGCTTAAACTATTCATTGCGACCTTGGTACGTGCTATCTACTTGCTCGGACTCTATCATGTGTCAGTCCCGAGTTGTGACTAGGTCAAGGATGATGTCTTACAGCAAGAAGAGGTGAAAGTAGATTCTGTGCAGGCCGGTATACTCAACTCGGCGTGATTCCGGTCTCGTCTTTGCATGCTGTTTACCGCTTCTCGTAGTTGGCGCTATTGTTGCTTTGCCTTGCCCAAAACAGCTGTGCCGTACTTTTCTCGAGATGTCACAGCCGATCATCTCGAAAAGGCGGTGTGATCGAGGAAGATGGCGATACCGACAACCTGTTTCAACGCTCTTGTGCCGTTATTCTTACTTGGCCAACTCTGCCAGATTTTGTGTCAAGGACTCGAACGATCGAGATACTTGTTGCATCACCGCGTTTTGTTGCACGACTTTGTTGTGCAGTGTGTCGAGCAGCTCGACGTAGATGATCAAGTTGACGTAGGTTGGAGTGAACGTGTCTTCGTCTCTATTGCGAGTCAATGGACGGTCTATGATATCAGCCAGACTTCACTCGACGAGCTATGCCAGTCTGACGTTCGCTGGGCATCTAGAAACCTATACCGCAATGTGTTACATTTACAACTCGAGATTGACACCATCATTTATTGCACGCTGAGCATCATGAATATGGTTCGGGGTTATACCTTGTAGGGCCTGGCGGGCGAAACCTTCCTCTTGGCTCGAACCTCCCTATTCTTGGAGGACTTGGCTGTGAGGGCTGCGGTAACTTCCCTCTGGACAACCCATACATCGGCACAGTCTCCTTTTATAGCCCTAGATTCAACCGGCTAATCGTCTGTGAAATCTCCCAAGCCTTGTACTCGCTAGATGAGCCTACGATTGAACAAAAAGGCATTGGGCTTCTGTAAGCCCTGGCTTCGCAGAGCCCTAGCTGGCGATTCCGTTTCCCAACAATAGCCTAAGACACAGTTGGAACATTGTTACGGTCCGGGCTGTTATTCCCGAGACGCGGCGGGACTCAAGAGCGATATGCCAAAGGCACCAAAGACAGCAGCCAGATGACCACAAGCCCTTGTCGTTAGTATGATGGTTCTTGCAGGACCAGCCGAGTGTGGTCCCAAGACTGGTGGCTGTTGTGTTTGCATTGTGCAGTGAGATTTGACTATAGGATCGAAGAGCAGAAAGTCTGAGTTGTGATGATATTTAATTGACCTGTATTGTCTAGGGAATGGCAAGGGCCGGATAACCCTATCGACAGGATAGGCGAGAATGACCTGAACCTGACGCGAACTTGACCGGCACTGTGACAGAGAACCGAGAATGAAAAGCTGCTGCGTAATAGATTAGAGGCCGGCTCGCCCGGTTTCCGAGATCCAAGCTAGACTCAGCCGCAATTTGAGTCGTGGAAGAGGATTTGACCGAGGATGTTACCATGAGGTGTTGTGATTCGGCATGTCATCAACACCGTCATCGCAGAGGACAGATAGTGTCATGAGCTAGCTTAATCACCGAGACTGACTGATGGCGTGATGGGAGGTAGCAATATCTAGCCTCTTCTCGATCAGGGCAGGATGCTAGCATAGTGCCATAGTTACTACCCGTTCGTCTTCTGTTTCTCTTGAATAGACAATATTTTCAATACGCCGTTCCGCCTAAGCCGCTTACTTCTTGGCTTGACTATAACTGACAGAACTTTTAGTCTGCTCAAGACACAACACATAATGTAATAGCTTTCTTATTGCCAGAGATTAACCATACCTTCTTATTATAAGCTCTTACCCACGGTATTTCACCCCTCCCTCTTCTTCACAAACACTTGCCCAAGCCATACTGCCTAATATGAGTCCTTGTCGAATAACATCTCTGTGGCCTCGAATGTCACTATCCGTGTCAAGTCCCGAGTCCTGCATATCCCCCTCCTACCAAGAGTCCGCAGTTGGCCCCACGTTCCAGAATCCAGGATAAGGAAATATTCCAATCCCAGCTCCTTCTGAATTGCTTTTGGCAGCCGGCCAAGCTGCATCATCGCCTGATATTAGGAAACTTTGTGAGGCTGGAAAGCCCAAGGCCTGGCTGGTGTCCACCAGGAATCAGTAATTCTTCAACGCTAGCAAAAAACAGAATTGTAACTTTCGGATATGCGCACAAGTTGCTCTGCTGTGTCGCCATTCTGCTCCTCTGTGGTTGATGAAATAGAATTGACGTGGTGGGCTATGTGTGGCTTACATCTGGCTGGCCTGGCCTGGCCTAGCCTGACTTGCACCGCGCCATCCCTAACACTATGATATATATGCCTCGATGGTGAGATGACATCGGTAGTAACTCTGAGGACGCGAAAGTCTATTTTTTCCTTGGGCAAGGCTTGTTGTGCTTAAATATCTGCTGTCATAACCTGCGAGGACGAGATGTTATGACCCAAGATGGTGCCATCTGAACTGTTTTGAACCGAGTACAACAACCATTGCAAGTGGCAGTCGGCTTTCTTTAGGCACTTATGTAACTAAACACTGCCTGATTGTACCAGTAAATCAACGCCTAACGGATAGAGTGATGATTATCCCACGCTGTGGAGCTGCATCACTGTTCTTGGATATGGGCGAGTAATTTGATAAGTTTTCCGGCAAAAGATGACAAGCCTCAAAGCGCGGACCTACGGGAGGATCGAGACGGTCGTGGCAGGATGCTTTGCCCAAATCCGGGGGCGGCTTATACATTCATGTACAAGAACGGGCTTGCTATATCGGAACCTAAAACAGAAGTTCTAATATCAGGCTTCCAGCCGCAGCAACCTTGAGTCTGGCTGGCTGGTTCCTTGACGGCAAACCCCCGTCACCCACCCAGGCTTCTCTGTCTCACTCGCTGTCCGCCATCCCTACAGAGGTCGAGGCCTTCTGCTTCTATATTTCCGCCGCCATCGACAAACACAAACACTCTGGTGCTCGCAGTATCCTTAGCCATCATAAATGGTAGCACGAGCTCGAACTCAGAGTGAGTTCGTTTCGTGATTCATGTCGACTGAACGTCGGTCATGCAGGCGTTAACGATATCGGTTATCGTACAAGTCTATGTGGGTGAGGACGGCAGAGCGGGGTAGAGTATAGAGGTGTCCATGAGTCAGAGCAGCCAGAGGGTGTCGGGAAATGGTAGTACAGGGTCGAGATTGGGGGGGTCGAGGTCTTTGTGCAGATTCAACTATCGTGTGTTGTCAAGGGTCCCGTCGAGAAAGCCAGATGGGCATTGAACGAGAAGTGCGCCCGAAAGCCAACTATGAGGAAGCATGCCTGTGAACCAAGCAGCACCAAGTTTCATTAAACTAACTCAGTACAAGAACGACATCATCGGGGACAACCTGCTCAACGGAAGCTTCCTAGCCCCCAAGTCTCCAACTCGACGTTCAGGCGGCGTGTCAAATGACCCTGACAGTAAGCAACCGGCGAGGTTCGAGCGAAGACGGGGGCGGGGGCGGGGGCGACAACCACTGTTCACTGCACGTCAGCTATCACCAAACAGCGAGAACGCGTGAACCACCTACCATGACGCTCTCCGCAGGCCAGCCACTCCCAACCTGCTCAACGTGCTCGGATCTATCCAGGAACAACAACGAGGAAGTACTGTCGACTGCGCGTCAGCTACAGTTAGGTAGCGGGCGGGACTGTCAATGACTGACCTTGATGATGGTCTGGGAGCTCACCCTGCCCGACGTGGCGAGACATGCTGATGGCCGGGGCGCGGGGAGGGAGGTGGTGAGGTGACTGTTGACACAACGCTTTATTGATTGACCAGACAATCACGCGCACGACCTGAGATAAACGTACTGTGATGCCTTCCGCACCCTCAATGATCTGAGAGCTGACACCCTGCTCGACGTGCTCCTTAACCTCCTTGAGGTCTCTCCGGCGAGAACAGCGACCGACGTAGTTCCATCACCGACCTCGGCGTCTTTTGATCGAGCGATATCGCTCGAGAGAGTGGTAAGCTCTCATCCGCGTTGGATTGGCTAGATGCCAAACGAAGACGGAGATGGGCCGAGATGAAGGTGGTGTTGGTGTTGATGCAGAAGTGGGGAGGATGAAGTGCAAGCCACAGGTCCTAGTTGGAGCACAGCCCCGAGGGGAGAAGTGGCTTGGTCTTGACGGCCAATCAGAGTGTTGCAATTTCGCCCTACTAAGCCACGTTTAAGCGGTAGCCCTTATCTTATCAGTGGCCGGAGCTGCTGACGTCACTTCCAACTAAGGCCCAATTGGCTCCGAATTGTTTCTGTCAGCCGTGATAGTGACGGGAATGAAGCCGCGTCTATGTTCCATGGGCATGTAACAATAAATTCGTTGCTTAAAATTGACGCCCATGATTTGTAAAACCCTTCAAACCCGAATCTTTGCTCGATACTGATGCTGATACTGATATAGGGTAACTGGGGCCTTGACTAGCCCCCGATCAAATACCAACAACTCCATATCGCACAAACAACATACTAGTAACGATAATACTCATGGCCAACTGCTTCAGGACCAGCGGGAATGAGAGGCAAGTTTAGATACTACGGAAACATTACAGATTCTTACAGACACACTCCTGGCGAAAAACTCCGTATCTCTTGATCTTACTTCGAAGACAAGAAAAGGCGATGCTTGTACTACTGCTCGAGTGGTTTTTGGCCCTCTTGGAAGTACGCCAGAAACCCACGCAGGAGAGAACCACTGTAAACAAGATGGTTAGACAGCTGTTAAGCAGTCTTATACCTTGCAAAGGCCTGAGTATGGGCTGAAATTAACCCTTGCCTTGTGCCATAGTCTCAACGCTGGCACAAGGTAGCCTCATCAGCTTCCTCGAGTGCGGCAATATGTCATGCACATATTCGGCAGTAATGTCGGTTCGACATGACAAGCCTCGAACCAGGTCAGTTCACTCACCTCCTTCCCGTGCGTCACACTTAACTATACTGGTGAGGAAGGCCTCTTACTTCTTGACACAGAACCAAGTGCATCACTGACTCATTAACGCCACTAAGCCCTGAGTGATAGCCTTGACGCTTAGCCCCTCACATGCTTATCATGACTACGGATCGCTTTCATCTCCCCCTCGAGTTCCTCAGTAGACGAAGCGACTCTGGAACCATTGCGAGTACTGTGCCACCGCCGTTGCCCCTTGACCAACAATATGGCGCCCCAGAGACGGATGAAAGTTGGGTGTTGTATATCAGAAGCCGATCATCTATCGCTAAGATTGCTAAAATCATGGCGCGAATAGCGGCAGGACTGTGTGAGACTAAGCTTGCTGGTGTGAGACCCCAGCTCCAGCAACCTTTGCTTTGCTGGACCCTACCTTGTCGTCTGTCCGTGTTCCCTTGACAAGCATTTGTATCGTACGAGGCGACGCTTCACATTCTTCGTGCCAGCGAAAAGTGTTTGAGCCGCTAAAGTCCAACCCGGATCTCTTTCCTCGACATGACCACTCGGATGTGAGGAGAGGAGCGTACAATCTTCGCTAGAAAAGCACAAGGTCTCCGCCAATACCTGCCATTGATGCCACATCCTGGTATGAGACCAACTTTCCCATGTGATGTTGTGCGGTTTATTGGTGTATTCGACTTATTGCCGGCTCGAGTCCTTTCTACCAGCGTCAATCACCTTTGAAACAATGTCTTCATTCAATGATAACCTTCCTGTCAGTGACTAGCACGTCAGACCTGAAATGTCTCCGATCTCGAGCTGTATACCATGCATTGTACAATTGCGCTGCCGTGGAATGCTTTTGAATATTGCCCCTAGGTGTTCAGGCATCTCCGTCACAACAATTCGAAGTCACGCAATATCTGCCAGGTAGTCAGTGGAACAGTAGACGCCAACTTGGTTATTGATCTTAGTCTGGAATGGCTTGGTGGATATGCCCTCGGACTTTGATCTGCCTGATAGAGAAAAGCGGAGGTCCATAGCTGATAGTCTGTTCTATCAATACAGCCAATACATACGACCATAGGTAGTGGAAAATACGGGATCCCGTCCGCTCTCCCATAGTCAAGCCACTAACCGGCGGATCAGTAGTTGGGTCGGTGACGACCAGCGAATCCCCGCTGTTGTATGTATCCTTTCTTTTTGCTGATTATGAATGAATTATCACCGCCCTACTGACTTGTGTCTACCACTATCAGACATTCCTCGGCCCTGAATTTACTTCCTGCCTCTATCTCTTCGCCGTAGCAGGGTACCAGTGACAGACAAAGTCGATCATTCACGTGGAATAGTGAAGTGGCGTGGGCCTAAACTCCATTCAAAGGTAACCATCAACGTCGGCCATGGTGCCTATCTTGATTTAACGGAGCCGAGTAAGGTTGACAGCGTAGACAAGGGTAAAAAACTGGGATGGAAGCACAGAATAGTTAAGAGACTACCTACGTTGCAGCATCGGCTCGGTCTTGACCTTGGTAAGATCAACTTGTCCTGTTCAACACGCAGAGATGCATGAAGTCGCGTTAGACCTGTAGCGTCACTTCAAAGACAAAGTGGTAGTAGAGAAATCGGTATAAATCTCTTTCAGTAAGCAAAGCCAAAACGTGGAGCAAGATACAGGTCAGTGGTGGCGGGGTCAGCAAGCATGCTACTGTCGAGCTGAAAGTCGGCGGGGATTGCCCCATTCAGTGGCATTCGAGATGATAGGAATAGACCAACAATCGGTGCCTCCCATCCATCTTGTCCAGCAGCAATTCATCCAGGGCTTGGTCCTTCGGGCCCCAAGTCCACCGACATATCGAGTCTAAGGTAGAGGGGAACGTGGCGAGGCGATAAGTGCTCTTACACTTCAGCATAGTGACTATCTGTTAAGATAAAGGATGTTCTGATTATCATTAAGAGGCCATTTTAGCGAAACTTGATATGTAATTGACAGTCAAGAAGCACATTTCCCCAAAGCATATCGGTAAAGCTCGGCGCCACTTGTTTTTACATCCAGGTCGAGCAGCCTGGCAAGACTGGGACATGGATTAATCTCCCTCAATTTGACCGAAAGCACCGTTGTCAACAAGTCTTGGCTGATGGCGGGCATACAACACGCTCGACAGATTGGTGCTTCAGACTTGGGCCATCATGATCACTTGTCCATGTTGCAGAAACGACCACGTACAGATACTCGCCATGTGTAACTGCTATAGATTTACTTGAATATGGCCAGTGTTCACTACATTTATGATGCCATCTTGGCGAGTTTCGGTGCTAGTCGAGCATCAAAGCAACCACGCCGGGACCCATGGCTGGTTATAACAAGACACCTGACCGAGATGTTGATACGTCAATTGACTCGGTTGGCAACTCGCCAAGGTGACGACAGCTCTGCTCAGACGTAACCATCAGTAGCTATACACTCCTTCGGCATGGCTGCTGGAGCGTAATCCCACACCTCGCCTCGCCTTATCAAGGCAAGCTATACAGATTACAGCAGCAGCCAGTGTGTCATTGGCCTTTCATCTCAAAACAATCGTTACGTGGTCGGAGCCAAAGGTGGTGTCCATATTCACATCAGCAACAGCCAGACCAGAATGCCCCCCACCGAGTTCACCAGCAACAAGTGAGGTTGGCTTTCTGTAACTTGGTTAAGAACGACTGTCGAAAGCTTTATTTAGATTCAAGGTCTCCTATCGCGATAACCGGTGGCTTATGTAGGGAGAGGCTCTGGCAGTTTTGTGGAACTGCATCACTCTCTAGACATAGTCAAGGGCGAATCGGTGGCTTGGCTGAAAAGTCCTCCAGCTTGAAAGAACCCCTGTCTTACGCTATTAGGAAGTTACTTAAAGTAATGCGTCATCAAGCCTCCCTTGCTAATAACAACCTTATCGTGCAAGGACAAATGTACTTGTGAGGGTATGGTTGAAAGACGGTAGTTGAGACGGAAGTGCGATAACGGCAAGATCGATCTTTTTCAGCGTGGCTTGAAAGCACATGGCTGTTTTATATTTGGTCGAGAGTTTACTTGTTATAAGAATATGATTGGTTAGACGGGTGTGGGTGTAAATTCTGTCATTTACGACATCGGTCAAGCGATCTGAAACATGTCAAGCATAGCCCTCTGCATAGTTCAAGGGGAGGAGTTAGCAACGCAGTCTAGAGATTTAAACAGCTTACGTCTTGAATATTCAAATGCCGATACCATCCTGAGATCTATGCTATATGCTATCAACTCTTAAAATCTGCGTTGTATTCGCTACTCCTACACCATTATCCCATGAAAATACCAATACTTAAGGTGTAAAGGCTACGTGATACATCTGTTTTCCTCGAATTCGCCTGTACAAGCATCCTCAAACATGCCCAACAGCAGAATACCGGGTGTCAAATGTCCCACTTGTGCCCAGGCCGGTCAAGAGGTTTGGGTCATTCCTGGTCGTTGTTGCGGACACTGCGGAACACCCTGTACTTGTAAGTGGCCGAGCTTGCCTCTTGCGAATACAGTATTTTGACAATTTGACGTTTGCTTAGGATCACAAGCGTTGGAGATCGTTTGGCGCGGCTTATTTTTTACGCTTATCGAGTTGGGGGGATGGAAGCACTTAAAAGATGATTCATAAATATTGTGTTTAGATTGAAGGATCATTATGGGAGTTTTGATTAAAAAAAGTCACCAAGTTTAGGCATATCGATCTAATTGATGTAATGAGAGTTTTAGGATGGGAAAAAGGATGTAGTTGCACGGAAGACACAAATGTCGGTTAACAAGTGATCTCTGCCAAACTCATAATGAGTCTAGGGGAATGCGGGAGACAGCACTGGAAATAACAATGATTCTTCATGAACCGCCTTCGGCACTTATTTGTTGAATCCGTGAATTGGGCGCCGAGACCGAGTATAAACGTTGTTCGTCCGACGCGACGATGGCCAAAGGAACAGGGATAGTGGCAGGGCAGACCAGATCTCTGTAGTCTTACTTCAATCAGGACTGGGCTGAAGTAAGCCATCATAAAGGTTTATATCACTCCCTGATTATGTTGGCCAAAGCTCTACTCGATTCCAGCGCCCACGTTTACCAAAATCTTGACATGGTTGTCCTTGTCGTTGATAAGCGTGTGGAAACCTTCCTCGACGACCTTATCCATCTTGATGACCTTTGTAATCATGCCCTCAGGACATATCTTGCCGTTTGATATGGCCTCTATGACCTCTTCAAAGTCTCCAAGGCTATATGTAGCGCTGATGAAATACGTTAGAACCGCGGGTAACTAACCAGGTGTGAAGTGACTTGACTTACCAGCCAACGTATGATCGCTCGCGGAACACGACCTGGTTCATGTTCAACTGCGCTCTCTTCTCCCAGACTGCAATGTTGACCAGCACCGCCCTGGCCTTCAGGCAGTCAAAGGCTGTGTCAATTGCGTGCTGCGATCCAGCGGCGTCAAAACCAACATCAGCGCCCAGTCCACCAGTCAACTCCTTGACCTTTGCAACCACATCGTCTTTAGAAGGATCATACACATGGTGAGCGCCAAATTCTTTGGCAAACTCGCGCCGCTTGGAGCTGACTTCGGTCAAGATGATGTTCTTACATCCCCGACCGATGAGAGCTTGAACAACGGCTAGACCGATAGGCCCACCACCGACGACAAAGGCAGTGTCGCCCTCTTTGTACGGAGAAAGCTTGATTGCGTGCCATCCAACAGCGAGGGGTTCCACGAGGGCGCCGACCTCGAGTGAGACGTTATCGGGCAGCTTCTTGACGCTATCTTGAGGAACGACGGTTGTCTCACAGAGCCCGCCTCCCCACCCACTCAGCCCGATGAAGCCGTTCTTGTCACAGCAGTTGACGAGACCGCGCTTGCAAGAGCCGCACTCGTTGTCGTAGATGATGGGCTGGATGCAGACGCGGTCGCCTTTCTGCAGACGGGTGACTTGACTGCCGACTTCTTGGACGATGCCGCTGAACTCGTGGCCAAGGGGCAGAGGTGATGTTTCGCCGGTGATGGCGTGCGGGGAACCAGGCTTGGGAATCAAGTTGTTGCCGCCAAGATACTCGTGGACGTCTGTACCGCAGATACCGCAGAACTTAGGGGCAAGACGGATAGAGTTGGCGTCTAGAGGAGAGATGGGGATGTCTTCGAGTCGAACGTCCTCTTTGCTGTGGAAACGGACGGCCTTGACAGTTTGTGCGACTGAAGCCATTGTAACTCAATAAGGGCTATGTAACAAGACGAGATATAACTGAGAGATGGGCAATGAGGTGATGGAAGGTGTGATACTTCAGTTGCTGACACCATGATGCAATCGTTTGTTTCCCCCCCCTCATCTTGTGCTTGACGTAGATAGCAATGCCAAGTGAGACTCTTCAACTGACAGGGGGTCTGTAATGATTCCCACTAATCAAGGGAGCCTCGCAAGCTCGTGCGGGGCTGGATCGATCCATTTTATTATTCAGCAGGTCCGTAGAATGCCGGACACTCTGTCTCCGACATCGTTGAACTGGATGCTTTTTTTTGGCAATAATGCATAATGCGATTCTGGCAATTTAATAGCTAAGATCTGGAATTATTAACCGCAAAGTCTTTTGTTATTTAACCTTCCGGCCTTGGAGACTGAGTGAGCTTTGCCGTGGATACCCTGGATTCTACACCAGGTTCTCCGCTGTGCTCCAGCTGAATGTTAGACAGATATTGACTAGATGTGAGGATGCGGAGGTTATTGGTCTCTCTTCTTTTTCTCGTAGACTCATGATGTTGCTTAGTTTGGCCCCGGGGCAGATGCATTACTTGACAGGGATGAGATCTTTTGCGTAGCATTTCTGCCTGCATCAAGTATAGAGTGTTGTGCGGCCCATCCAACACTTTATATGCGTATGCATCTGACGGAATTGATTGGAAGCCAGTTTCCGGCCTGCCGGCTTTCCGCTTAGTTTACCTCGGCTCTCTGACTAGTTCTCCGTCGTACGAAGAGAAAGCGAGAGCTTCTATAACCATGCTGCAGTTATATCGCTGCGGCCCAGGCAAAAGGAGTTTTGGTCCTCATGATATCTAGCAGTTCCAGGGAACACTGCGTGCTGGGTGTCTTAGGTACCCTGATGACGTCTACTGGGCTTATAAGGCATGCAATTCATGGAGACGTGGTTTATGCGTTGAGAATAGAGGCCTTTCAAAAAGACGGTATTGTTATCTGCGCATTCCGCCATGCTTGCTTACTCAGAATGTCCTTTGAGTGTAGCTTGCAGATGGAGGAATAAGTTGCTTGAGTTAAAGAGGGTGGCCTTTCTGCTAGCCTGGCCTTTTGTTTATGATTCAGCTGGTCATTGCAAGGCAATGTGTTATAATACCGAAGAGGTGTAATGAACAGTGTTCTTTGTTTAATCTAAAATGGCTCGATAAAACATGGTGGGTTTTTTTTTCTTCATTTTTTGTAAAAGTATAAATCTGACCTCTGTGAGGCAGTGGGAGAGATGGGTGTGTTTTAATCAAACACAATAAGGTCACCAACACACCCAGCGCCAGAGTCAGAGCCCGCTGGTACTGGTACCTCTTCTTCGAATGGGATAAGATCACCAACGTCCGCATTGCGACAATCGGAGCCCTGTGAAACTTGTTGTTCGTCTTTTATATTGGGCGATTGAGGGTTCATTTCTTTCCTCTGTGTTGCGGCGGGCTCATCCTTGCCATCTGCTTCCAATACCTGCGGTGCATGTTTCCTGAAACTCTGTAAGGTCCGGGAAAGGACATGCGGCTTCTTCGTCCAAGCCTAGAGCTAGACCTCAGCATCCCCACTCCGTAGCATGGAGTATTCTGGCTGAAGTCGAGCCGCGAGGGCGTTGTCTTCAGGCTTTATGGCTCTACTGTAAGGGAGCCCAGGTGTGTACTGGTTGTACTCGTAAAGGCGCTGGCTCTGGCGGGCTATGAGGCAAATTTCTCCATCCATGGCGCAACGTGTGGTGGTAGAAACAAGAATATATGAAAAGGATGGAGGTGTTCGTAAGATGTGACGACTAATATCTTGTTGGGATGTCGTATAGGGGTTAAACCAGTAAGCAATGGACTTCTTATGGCTTTGATTTGTCACTGAAGGAAGAGTGTCTGGAAGAAAGAGAATGAAGATGTGGGTTGGGCCTTGGCGGGTTTTTATAGCCAGGAGAGACTCGAAAGCTGGTTGTGAGTCACTTGAAGGGCATGAGATGATTATGATCTCTTGCGTATGCATGTCTGCTGCAGGTGTAGCAGGAGAGGTAAAAAGGTAGGAGGCCAATGCTTAATACCATCTATCTTTACCCACATAAGAGTCTGTAAGCAAGAAGCATGCCTTTCCCAAATCTGTCCTGATGGGTACAGTCTTCTTCGCTAAGTGTGTAATTAGACAGGGACACGATAGATCTGCCAAACCTGCCTACTTCGTTCTGGCTCACTACCTAAGTAGTTTAGCGGATAAGTGGTGCTCATGGGGTTTCGCACAATATTGATGGTGAACCTTTGGCTAAAGAACTAGATTTTTCCACAGCCGAACTGCAGACATGTTGGTAGTTAGGCAAGCATTAAGTGATAGTTTCTTAAACCCTAAGAAAACTGCATGCATTGTCATGAGGAGCCTTATACCTTCGTTGTGGCAAAAGACTGATAAAAACTGTAACTTACCTTGACCTACTCCTTTGGGGTATGAGTAAGACAAAAATAAAATATAAGAAAACCTTATTATATAAGAGGAGAGACGTAACTTGGACCTTGCATATATGTACTGGGATAGACTTTGATCACAAATGCCTCATGCTGCCAGGTGAAAGCACGTCATGATACGTGTTTTTGTGTGCGAGCCTGATGGTAGTCTACTTTACATCCGAGCTTTTGGTATTGTCAAAAGACACTCTCGTGTCAAGCTCTACTCATCATAGATGGTAATAATCACCTTAATGGTGGTGACTAAACTCACGGGCTAGAGGTAGCATATTACCTGGTAGCTCATTATTCTTTGCATTAGAAACCCACTCTTTTCTCCTTTATATTTTCTTTCCAAAATTTCCTCTTTGTCAGACTTCAGCTCCAATATTGTCAAGAGGCCACAGCAAGACGGTCAACTGACATACGTCAAATAATTAATCCAGAAACACTGCTGGTATTCTACCTATACTACTCCAAGTATCCAGACAGTTCAACATGTTATTTCCAACAAACGCCTGGCCCATCCCATTCCAGTCATGATCCAAACCAACCCACATCCAACTCACTTAGGAAAAATCAGGTTACGAAGCGCGTCTCCTCCAGCAAAACCAACCACAGCCGGCCATCCTCCTAGAGCGCCAAACACGTACCCATACGCCACGTCGTGGGCGTAATACGCACCGCCGAGAAGCAGGTTCACGCCGTCAAAGACCCAGTTCGACTCAATGTCGAGATTCAGAGCGAGCCCGTCTCCACTCTTGTTGAGCTCAATCCCAAGATGAAGCGGCTTCGTGTGGCCCGAGACGGGGATGCTGAAGTTCTTGAGCTGTGTGGCAGAGTCGACAAGGCTGTACGAGATCATGACGGTGTCGGCGTTGCCCCAAAGAGACATCCAACCGCCCCATTCAGAACTGGAGACGGTGATGTTTCCCTTCTGGCCTACAGGTATTGGCTTGCCCTTGACTGAAACGTCGCCGATGAGGGCGTAGTCGATCTCTACTGTAGGTCCAACACCAGAGTCAAAGACACTGGTCGACGTAAGGCGGACCTCTCCGATGAATCCATCCAGGTTTACCTGGGTGATCTCGAGCGGAAATGTCTTTTTTCTCTCCTCTTCCTAGTACCAACTTGTCAGTTACGTACCTACACGACGGTAGAACTGGGGTCTTCTTTACTGTCATTCCAGGCCAGACGGTGCGTACGCTGGTGCTGAGGCTGGGCGACCATTCGTTCTTCCCTTCAGGAACGGTAAAACGGACATCAGTGATGAACATCTTCAGGCCCTTTTCTAACTTGGTAAGCTTAAGGACCTGGCTGATTCTTCCGCGAGGCATGATGGTGGTGTTGTCAAGGGACAGGGGTTTGGAAACAACGAGAAACTGCTTGAGTGAAAGAGAACTCTTGAGATGCTGTATCTTTAAAAGCTGAAACAAGTTTTTATACAGCGAGGGTGCATTTCTAGACCAGATAGAACTTGCAGCTGAATTCTTCAGCTGGCTAGCAACAGCGCAAAGATAGGAAGTGATCGACAAAACGGAGAAACCCGAGCAATAGTCTGGCGCTTAGCAGGGGAGCTAGTGAGCGGGCCGAAGCAATAGTCCAGGCCGAGATTCGTTATTGCAGGTCTAGACTCGAAATTCAAAGGTCGAGATGAGGCTTCTTGTGTTTGTTGCCGCTATTTGACAGTCATGAGGTCCTTGCAGATCTCATCCCTCGCGTTTGAACAGCTGGTCTGGGCATGATCGCCCGATAGCCTAGATCAACATTATCGATTTGACCTCTCTGCGCCTTTTTTCAATCCAAGCTCAGGTGCCGATTAATTCGTTGATTGCAACATATGCAACGACAGAGGCTGGGTCTGAAGGACTCGAACTGGCTGACGTAATCGAACAGTCTTGGGTGTTCAATTGTGCTTGTACGATCTCGCTCGGCCCCATAGAGGTGATCGTTCCGCATGCTCAGTCTTATCCAGTTCACGAACAGCACGCGGTTTACCAAGTCCAAATCATTTTTTAGTTCCTCGAATCTAGATTGAAGGGCATCATCAAGATTTCTGAAGTAACTATTGGAAGTATATAGGTAGGGTCATGTCGACTGGACCTGGAATATCCAAACCCAATTTCGCAATCACAATATCCAACACATCTTAGTAACTTATTAAAACTTTCTCAAACACAACAATACCCATATCAACCACTCACAACATTTCACAGAGATCATGGACAACTCTCAGTCTCGTTTAACTGAATTACAAATGGAGGGAGCCGGGTTACCTGCCGCCATACCTCCTACTGGGAGCGACCAGAATCAGATCCAAAGCAAAAACAGCAATCACCTATAGACCTTCGACAGCTTCCAGGACTCTCCAATAAACAGCCCTACAAGCCCCCACAGGATAGTTCGAGACCCGCGATACTGCATGTCGTTTTGTCTGCTTTGCGTATATGACAGGTGATAGATGAGGATGATCCTTATGACCTGGACATAGACGATTCAGGCAACGATAGTATATACGACGAGGACAAGTAACTATCACCCGAACCCTACTGGAGCGAAATCTTCAGTCCGTAGTTGCTATCCATGTCCAAGTTTACATGAGAGGGGTCCCAGGCAGTTCCCAGTATTCATTCTCCGACACGAGAATGTAGACGATTGTCGAGAGGGAGTGGCTCGTAGTCACTGGCAGCTCATTACTTATTATTCCACGCCAACACGGGATGATGCTGGCGAGTTCGAGGTCACTGGCATGAGTGCTCACAACGCTGCTAAGCACACGAGCAGCTTCAAAACGGGGGACATTTACGCCAAGGCCGGAGAAATCACCTGCCTACCTGTACGGCTATCCAAGAATCTGAGGCCGAATTTCTCGGCTGTCTATGCGGCTGGCTATAGGGTAGTGATGTGTCGGATTGTTGAGTACAAGAGCGGCTGGAAGTGAATGGATCATTATGGAAGATTGCTGATGAACATGGAAGTGTAGGGCTTGTCAGACAGTCACCATTGAGTTTTGTGTATAACCAGATCCTGACAATATGCCATTTGGTAGAATGTAACAAACAAATCTCAACAGAAAAGAATGAAATAAAAATGTCGTCGTTGAAACCGTTCCGGCGTCTGCGCAAACGTTAAATTAAGCTAGCTCTATATATTATACAAGTCCAATGTTTCCCGTCATGGACAAGCACAAAGCCGCCCCGATGCGCCATCCCCCGTTGTCTCCTGTGCAAACTCCAGCCAGATCACCACTGACAGCTAACCCAGCATCAGCACAAGCCTCGCCCGCAGATGCAGCCGCTTAAGAGCGCCACTAAGCACCGTAGCTGGTAGCCTGGAGTAGTACTCTCGGCAGTTTGTGTGCACCAGACCACGAGATTCTACCTTTCCTGTCAAGACAGACGATATCGTGGGTGTGGCGTCTTGATGGTGTGGTGTGGCTGTGAGGCTGAAGGTACGCCACGCGGAGACTTATCTTATCTAAAGAGCTTGCAGAGCTAGCGCGACGCGAAACAACAAGCAACATCATCACCAGCATCACGAGATATCGACGTTGTTTACCACAGCACCATGATTTCATATACAGCCCATTCAAGAATGCTTCCCCGGTGGCTCCCCTTTAGGAGATCCATCAATAAAGCCAAGAATACTAGACAAACACAGCGAAAGTAACCATGTGTCGCGAGGGCTTTTACTTGGCAAGTCTTTGAGACGAAAAACGACGGATTTCCCGAAGCCAGGCTTAGCTTGTACTAGCGGCTGCCTGTCTTTTCCCGTCTGCTAAAGTTAAGATGCCGTAAGTATAGTGCTGCTAAACGTGATCAAGATGAGAAATGTTAGTGGTAAACAGAATACGATACTTAGGAGCGTTAAACGTCAGATTTTGCCAAAGCACGAGAACACGTGAAACTGCGTGGCTTTGAGGCTAGTGTTGGCACGCCACTAGATCCAGCCAGGCGTGGCAGTAGCGGTCTAGCGACGAATGTTAGCAGCGCAAATTGTCATGCGCCCAGTTGATTTGCCCTACATGCTTAATGTCAAGATGGACTGCCGGGAGCCATCTCACCTCACCGGCAGTTAACTCCAAGGTTGAGTGAAAAAATGACATAATTAAGAAATCCCAGTGTTCCACTGGACACGAGAGCAAGCCAGGTCCTCAGAGTCAATACGGGATGGAAAAGCCTAACGTGGCTAAGGTTAAGCACAAAACAGCTCAGAAGTAGGGTTAAATAATAAGCTTAGGCATTCAGAGCTTAATCTTACTGTATACCTTCGTGGCCAATCCAATGCAGCTCTACATTGGCAACCCTCACCTAAAGCATGGACAGGGTACGCACAGGACAGCCGTTTGGTCGAAGCCGATACAGCACGCACATCCCGAGGCTGCTTATAAATGAACAGGTGTCGGGCGGTGCGCATAGACCATGTGGTCAACGCACCGTCCCCAGTGCAGATAGCAAATGTCAGAGTGCCCATGCCATGCTACTCATTTAATTCAAGGCCCTGATTAGTGCTGTATAGACTTTAGCCAGCCGAAGATGGCGCATGTAGCTCGTGTGTTAACGACCTACCCAATTAGGATGGTCAAACAGGTAGTGCCAAGCCTCTCTACTAATACAGTGTAGCTCCACCAAGCTTGAGATCTGATTCACGGAATTATCTACCATCATGGACCGCCAGATTTAAAGCTCGTATTTAGCACACTTTATTATCACAGGCTCTTTGTTGATCATGTCTCTCCTGCTCTACAGAGTGAAACGTAATTTAAGATGCCCGAGGAGTGAAGACCCGTCGTTTTATCTTGCGGGAGTGGTGTGATATTACACTAGACTAAAGTCAAATATGACACAGCGACACTGACTATGTTATCGTATTATCCACTGGTCCCAGGAATTCAATAGCCCATGATGTCCACGAATCAAGTATTTATCTGGTAGCACAATCAAGACTCTTCCCTTGGTAGTAGCTACAATGCTTTTGCCGAATAAACTAATACCGCAGGAAACACCTATAGCAAGGTGGAGTATCGAGGAACTTTTCTAACCACAGAACGATCAAAAACAAATTGCATCCCGTATTCCATCAAAGAGAACTACATAAATTGTCCTATGAACTTGTTACACTCGCAGTTAGTATGCAAACCTTCTTCAAAGATCCCTGTTATACTACACTAACCAGGGCTTTATTGAGTTTCGTCTCATGAAGCATGGACGACACGCGACTTCGTATAGACTTGCTGAGATGGTGAGTTTTAGGGGTGTTGAGAAGCATTGTGGTGTTCAAGATAACTATAAAAGACAGTGTGTCTCGCGGTTTTCATCGAAACTTCTTTTGTCATCACACTCATCCTCACACTCTTGAACATCTCGCTTTCACAACAACCTTCACAGCACATCTAAGCTCTAAACCTCTACTTCCACTCATAATGCATCCTCAGACAATCTTCAACGCCTTCCTGGCCCTTGCTGCCACAGGAATGGCTGCTCCTTCCGAGGCCCTCAACAGCCTCCACGACCGCGCCGTGGTTAACCACGATTCTCTGAGTCCAATCCGTAAGACGATCCAGGGAGGTGCCATCGGTGCCGCTATCGACAGGTGGCAGCCTCTGCTCCATATTGCCGACGGCTGTCAGCCATACACTGCCGTTGCAACGAACGGCAATGTTAAGTAGGTCATTGACTGTTAAAGGGAGATTGATCTGAAAGCTAACCTTATAAACAGCGGTGGACTTCAGGACAGCGGTAGCAGGACTGGTGGCTGCAAGGACACTAGGAGGGGCCAGACCTATGCTCGCGCCGCCATGCATAACGGCAAGCTTGCCATCATGTATGCTTGGTACTGGCCCAAGGACCAGCCTGCTGATGGAAACCTTGTCAGCGGCCATCGACACGACTGGGAGAGCGTCGTTGTCTTCATCAACAACTACAAGTCTCCCTCGGCTACCCTCTACGCTGCTGCCGCCTCTGGTCACGGTAAATACAAGAAGACCAAGAACCCCCAGAAGCGTGGCAACAATGTCATGGCCGAGTACTTCACCAGCGGTGGCAAAAACCACGAGTTGCAGTTCAAGACTAGCCCTGGCCGTACCTACTGGATCTACGACTGGACTGCCATGACTCCCGCTGCCCGCCAGGGTCTGATTACCGGCCCCTCCAAGGATCGCGGAAAGCCTTGGGGCGATGCCAACGTCCCCTTCATCGACGCCAACTTTGTCAGAAACCTTAACTTGGCCTGGTCTTGAATAGCTTAAAGCTGAGAGCGGGCATTGTTTAAAGCTCTTTCTTTTCTTTTAAATTCTCTTTATATTCCCTTTTAGAATAAACTTGATTTGATCTCTTAAATTATATTAAATAAATTGTTTTACTTGTATTACGTACATATAACTTGAACGTGCTTTTACTTGTAAGCCTTGTATTAATTAAGCCGAGATCTTAGAATAGAGTTTCATCGTTGGTGCGTGCGTAATCATTTATCCTGTACTTACCTTTGACGAGCAATCCTGGCAAGGCAACCAGTCAACCATACACTTTTAGAGGTGCTATACTCGTGCTCGCTTATGCATCAGGTTGGGTTGACGCTCTTTATTGAGACTATATGACTGAAGTTGTCTTATCTGCTAGTGGCTGTGATGCGGATGCTACGAGGAGCTGTGGTCCGTTCAGACACGTGGAATCTGTGTCTAAACATGGCATTATCTTCCACTCTCACAATATTGCTTCAGCATTCTGGCCCGGTTGCTGCATCGTCTTGTGACTTAAGACGTGCATGCTGCGCACTACTTATATTCAATGCTGTTACGGGGAGGTGTATAGCTACGTCCACGGCCATTGCCCATTGGGCTATCATGGGCCATCCAGTTCATTTCTTTTCTCGTGCTTATCTTCTCGACGAATATTGCATCTAGGGTTACCAGAACTACAATTTTCGGCAGCTCTCCCCAAATCTCTTTCACCGAGCCCGTACGGCTGATTATATAAGCCCTTTGTATAGGCGCCGATTAGTGTCTTTTGCAGGGGGTATAAGAAGGGTGTTAGTTAATCAGATGCAGGATGTTGTGTAATCGGTCCCTAGAGTACACCTTTCTCTTCAAATGCAGTCTACAACGCCAGTAGGCTTCCGGGCGTCATGCTTATTATTAAGACAAATACTAAGGGTATTACTTATAACTCGCTATAGCTATCTAGTATACTTATTTATAATGACAAAGGATTCTATACTCGATTAGAATTGTCAATGAAACACCATAAGCCACGGACTGCGCCATGCTTAATACGCGCTTGGACGAATGCTAAGATTGACCTACCCCAGTCTGTTTTATTCAAGTTTAGGTTTTAATGGAAAAGGCTGGTACGAAATAAGATTAAATTTGAAATGAGTAGAAGTTCTATTTCTACATCTTAATGATTATCTGTATAGTGATGGTATGACATGACGCTTCCTTCAAGCGATGAGATATCTCATTTGCGTTTTGATTACACATCTCCGAACTTAAGTGAATGCTTTACCAGATATCATCTAAACTTCCAATATTATTCTAAACCGTCATTCCTAGTCTCTTTGACCATACCTAAATCCAGTTGCTGGTAAACCTTGGTTATCTTAGCATCGTTTTCACGTTTTAGCGACCAAGCACTATTGCTATTAACAGGTACAGTTGTTGGTGATATTTCACCGGAAGGGTCGTTCGGCCTCGATTATTTCGTTTCTTGTGTCTTTTTGGCACATGGGATAGGGAGATTGCGTCACTTGGGAGTTACACGAGATAGTTCCTGAGAGATGTCGAGATTAACAGACGATTCAAGATCTTGAATAGATTGATGAGCTTATTCTTTTGGCAATATAACTGGGCCTCTCGTAAAAAGCGTCAAATGCTGGCCTCGTATGATGTCGGCCACTCGGCATTTCGAGTAGGTGGAGTGGTTTCGCCCGAAGACATGATTTCACTGTGGGAGCGCTCCTTTTCTGTTCTCTATCCATGTCGCTACAAGACTTGAAAATATTAGTGTCATTAAGGCTACTGTTATATAGATAACCGTTGTAGCTGAGAAACCTTTGTCCCATTAACCTAGCAGTCTACCAGATAGAAGCACGTTGTTGTAACTAGGGACTTCACAATACTAGAGGTTATTCAAGGGTCAAGAGTCTAGTGCTGGCATATCCTTACCCTCCACACCAATGTCAATATGGCGATCCAACTTCTGAGCTGGACTTTCTTCCCCAAAGAAAATGACAGGCAAGATACAGGTGGATAGAAGAATCCCTCAGCTCATTCTTCACCTTGGCCATGAAGACCTGAATCTCTTCATGTGTCCATCCAAGGACGTTGGAGAAGATCTGCGGTGTATACGATTCAACGGCCTTGATTTGCTGGATGGCTTGAAACCTACCAACCTCCTTGAGTGTGGGATCTTTGGGCCACGTTCCAATGGGCACCTATTGACATGGCTTAGAATTACGTTGCCTGCCCGAAGATGCGGTAAAAACCTGCTGGAATATCTTACCTTTTGAATCTGCTCATGAACATCCACAAACCCAGCAGCTTCCATTTTGGCCTTCCACGAAGGAGTGCAATCAATTGGTTTGCCAAACTTGGCGGATCCTTCGCAGAGTGTTTTCAGCCACAGCTGGGCATTCACAGCCTTCTCTGCCGTGCCATCATCAGACAAGAAGGAGGCATCGACTGCCTGCATCTCGAGATATCCACCAGGAGTTAGGTGTTGCAGTGCTTGCTCGAAGAATCGAGCATCATTGCTAATGCACCCTTCCAATTCTCGTGCGTGTATGAAGTCAAAAGGAGTTTGATACAGCCATTCAGCCTCAAAATCATCTACTTCAAAAACACAGTTTGGTGGCGTCCTATGTTGGGAGCAGACTTAGTTTCTATGGGCGTTGGTGACGTCGAGGATTAACTTACCATTCAGGCTGGATAGGGCTTAGATCAGTTCCGAGGACTTCGGCCGACGGAAACTCACCGGTACACCAAGTCAGAACCAATACACTATTGAAAGACTGCGGCCTCCTCACTCTGCAAGGTCCATGGCCCAGATACCAGTGCCGGTTCCCAAGTCCAGAACACGTCGAGGGTTATCGCCGATGGGTGCAGTAAAGAGACTGCCGTCAAGAATGAGGGAGTAAATGTGATGAACTAAATCCATCCTGTTTTGCTCCTCTTCGTCGTTAGGCTAGAGTGTTTAAATCAGTCTCTCAACTCTCATACAACCTTGGACGCGGGGCTCTCACATACAACGTAATAAGTCCCTTCACGAAAAGCATGATAGCGCCGCCCGTTCTTGGTAGTTTATTAGTATTGAAGATGACCCATTCTGCGGGTGAACAGTACCACGTATCTAATGGAATGGGCATGTTAGATTGGTGTTCCAGAAGTCAGGACGAAGCTGTGAGCACTCAACTATAGTTCAAGATGCTCGAGTTGATTGATGCCGTCTGGCTGCCTGATGTCGTTCTTGGAAAGACCATGTTAATTGATGTTAATCTTGTCATAGGTACACCTTATTGACTCACAAGAGACTGTGCGCGGAGTTGCCATCTTCAACTTGCTGTTCCTAGAACTCTTTAGCAATCTGTCGTACAAGTATACTTATTACTTAGGTACCCACGTCGACTTCTAAATGACCCTCAATCTCCGGAGCTTGAGCTTGAGCTACTGGATCCTGGCGCGGGCTAGGACTGGAGTCAGCAGCCATGGTGAAATAACACAACAAGAAAGAATCGAGGCAATAGAAATTGTGAGGGGTTTTTCAGTTTGGGGGGTCGCTCAGTATTTATTGTACTCCGTACTACGTATCATATCATGGGAGCCCTGTAAACGGTGGCCAATCGGAACAAAATATCGACCCCTGCCAACCGATATACGAACCTGGGTATTTGTCCTTTCCTCAGGCCATCCTTATTAACTTGATACCCACAGAGTACCCAACTTATTGGAGACGATCCGCAGTTGTGAGGAGTTTCCCTCGAGGGATCTACAGTATACAACCACTCCTGTAACCAATGACCGTTGCTGATACCGGAAGGGACTAGTAGTCTCTTCTCCAGAGTTTGGAAGTTTCAACAGATAATCCGCCTTCTTATAGCAACTTCCACCCTCGATATCAGCTGCGTCACCAATGGCGTATGTTTTGGGGACTGGTGTACCATCTATCCCCAACACATAGAGACAATCGTCTGGGAAAACCCGGATTAGTCTCTCTTCCGTCGTTCGGACACTCAACGAATCATAATTAACTGAGTATATATTTAGATTCTATTGCCTAGTACACACCCATATCCACCAGCAGGAAGTAGGTAGTGTGACCCAAAGCAACACGGTCTTGACTTGGCCAAGCCAGAAGCTCATAGACCTGGACATTATGTATGCCTTGAGATCGGTTTGTAGATGTGGTAAGCCGTCTTAAAACACCACTATAAATATCTAGACATGTCCGATGCTGCCGTCGTACTAACCGCTCCAGGCTCTGAACTCTTTCCAAGTTCTGTTTATCTTGCATATTCCAGGACTATAGCATATTGCAAAGGCATGCAGGGTCCAGGAAGGATATTAGAGCTCATTCGATGAAAAGGGCGTATCTTAATCTTTCCTTGCACCATAGTCCCGTCAATGGCCGCCACTTCAAGGTTCACATACGGAACTTAGGTCGCTTATCTGTTGATTATCTTATCATAGAGTTGTCTTTTCGATGTTTGCACATGGTCTAGCAACCATTCAATAACTCCATTAAGTATTATATTGCCATAAAGTAGGGGTCTATTTCGTCCCCGTTGAACTAGAACGATGCATGTTATATCTCAGCCATGGGAACACATAGCCCCTATCAGTTGTTCAAAAATAGGGCAGGACACAACCGAGAAAGACACACCACAAAAATGAAGCAAAACAACCACAATAGTGAGGCTGACAGTGCACGATAGTGGCCGGCTCCTGAGACTTAGGTGCGAAATGCTTGCCAGTGGCTGAAGGAGTTTAGTACCGCAGACGATCAGCCCTTTGTCTATCCAAAGGTCATCTCGTTTCGCAACGGCAACCACCGCAGACGCTGCCTGAGGGTTATGTGCGATGTAGAATCTAATGAGCGCGCAACAATCAAGGAAGTTCCTCCGTACGAGTCACGACGACAAGAGGACCTGGATTGCTTTCTTCAGTATCGAGACGGAAACCAAAGTCAAACTTGGAAAGGACGCGTACGAAAGCGCCAGCTGGCATTGCTTCGCAGCTGCAGTGGTCAAGAACGACACGAAGCGAGGCCTGGACCTTATCATATTCACCGTCAATCCAAGTCAAAGGCGACTAACCCAAGCCCTCGCGCTCGGCTAGTTCCTCGTGGGCTTCACGATGACTTGTACCAAGCCTGCAAGGAGGTCTTTCACCTCACCAACATGAAACTGTGGAACTAGACCGATGCTACGCTGTCTGGTCGCGGAGAGTGCCTAGTGTAATCTCTCAACAAGGTCAGAGAGGAGGCAGACCTTGGCGATTCGCCCTGGGGAGGCAGCGCTGATCCGTGAGGGATCGGGTACCGCCTCATTGTGAAGACGTAGAGGCACGAAATTCTAATATGGGTTCATGTATGGGTTATTGAAGCAAAATGACCCTTGGAAAGGATGGTAGAGATCGATGGCGGCGCAGTAGCGAGACAAAATTATGTATACTCTGGAGACCTTGAACAAGACATGATTTTGCGGCCCCTGAGCGCAAAGTCAGTCAGCATATTATATCCGTAGTGAATATGAGACGGGCGAGTTTCTACTAGTCAGACTACATGCATGCTACAGACTTGACAATATCAAACGACTTTGAACCAGACATGCCAAATTATCTTGAAGACAACTATTATTTCCTGCCAGTGAGATTATCACTTGTGCTAGAGACCCGAGTTGTGTGCAGACCCGAGTGATGTAAGAAGGCTAGACTGGTACAGTAGGCATACGCCGTGGCTACTGCCTCGATATCGATGACCGTTGGTGATGGCCTCTTGGAGTGAGGGATGCGGACTATCACTAACCCCCTCTTACGTGCGTGGCCTGCAGCAAGTGTGCCAGGTCAGCCCGCAGATACGAGTCACAAAGTTCCAATCGCATCTATCCACGGAGCAAGACAACGAGAACTCTTGTTAATGATCTGACAGCCTGCACAATTTCTCCACCTATATCCTGACAGTCTATCTTTGTCTAAGGTTGTGACTATTGTTAAGTTCTCTCAGGCCGTTGTGGAGGAAGTACATGCCGGTTTAGGCAAGACAAAGATAGTATGTGTAATGCTCTTTTACTCAAAGCCCCTTGAGGATGTGAAAGACAAGAGTAGAACGTCCATCGTTGTACCAAATATTGTACTTCACATTTAGTTGGACGACCATATGACTTGACCTCGGCCATACAACCTGAACCAGACTCGTTAGGGCAACTATGTTCGAGATATGACTGAGTGGTGGCAGGGAAACGGCTGGGTGCCCCTGTGGCCCAAGATAGCGACCAAGAGTTTTATACAGTGGAGAGCATGCCTATGGCGGATGTTTTTGACGTCCATACTATCTCCAAGATGGCCCAGAAGAAGAACTTTGCTCTTCCATCCCTCTACCATCCCAGTGGTGTGCTGTACGATGTCGCGATTCTTCTTCACAACCCTCCGTGCTAGGCATGCGATGTTTCGAAGAATGCCCTAACTTTGGCAAAGTCGCGATGGCCCCATCAATAATAAGCTGCTATGCCTGACCCTGCTGCTGAGCTCTCCGGGATGACCCAAGATACATGTGTGGCACTAGAGCAGTAGATGGGCGACTTTAGCGATAGTCTTGGGTCTGGACACGACGAGGACCTCGCTTTGGCTTCTTGGAGCTTGAGCACAACGAAGAGCAGATGCAGTCTCATTAAACCGCCCTTGCAGCAGCTCGTGTTGGTAAGCGCAGGTCGATTGAAGGTACCATTCTGCCTGGAACCTGGGGTCCTAATGTGTCCAAGGAGTTTGACAATCTAGTAAAAGCCTAGAGGCAGATCTCCAAGGGTGAATGGC
This sequence comes from Fusarium sublunatum, assembly GCA_013623665.1. NCBI lineage: Eukaryota > Fungi > Ascomycota > Sordariomycetes > Hypocreales > Nectriaceae > Fusarium > Fusarium sublunatum. Next base: position 29,994 of record JABFFF010000152.1, read on the forward strand.
TGTCGAACGACACGATTCATTGATGCATCTATTAATCCTGCAGTACGTCAGTGATATACCTGGCGATATTAGCGTTGGCAAATGGTTACCGTCCACCCGCTTTTCATCGAGCTCTCGAGAACTCAGCTGCCCGTCGTCCCTCAAGCCCTCTCCAAGCGCCCGTACAAATCCATCTTGGTACCATTGGACCAACGGCTACCTAGTTAGCATTGGATTACTGCTAAAGTTGACTTTGAGCAATGTCTAGTTACTTGATACGACCCTCTTCCCAACCAAGTACATGATGCTGAGTCACTGCGTCTTACTTCGTAGCTGGATCCTACCGCCGAGCTATGCCAATTCCAAATTGTAGTAAGTCGATAGAATTATCATTATACTTTCATTTGTAGTCTAATGTTGCTGACTCTTTGGCTTTTAACAGGAAGGTCCTCGCCAAGAAGATAGTGTTAGGTGCGGTGTCTTTGCCCGCAACGCTATGCGCTGCTGGCTTCAAGGAGATGATAGTTACCACGTCTCGCGAAACATGTCACCTGTTTCCCCCCTCCGAAGCGCTTCCGCGAAGACCAGATCGCAGCCCCTGAGGTGACTTCCCTCGCCGATATTTGACGCCAATTCCAAGGCTTCAAAGCCTTTTTGCAAGGAGAACCCAAGGCAGCTCCACGTGAGGATCAGGCAAAAAGCTAGAAACGGCACTGCAGTCGACTTTACAGTTGGTCAAAGAACTTGATGACAGGAAAGTATGTGGATACCTCCCTAGGCTGCTTTGGCTACTTATCACCACCATCAAGCCTAGTCGAGGTTTCGAGGAACGACTAGATAGTGCCATTTCTGAAGCCTTGAAAAGAGTGAGAGCTTTGAATATGGATGTCTGTGTCCGTGCTAAACTGGGTTCCCAGACTGGATTGTAACCGCCACATCTCCCTCAATGGGCAATAACACCGATACTCTGGTTAAGGGAGTCCTTAGTCATCTCAGCAAAGAGGGACAATTCGGAAGCGGCAGATCTCAGCCAGCGTCTGTAGCGAAGACGGTTGAAGTGCTTGTTGATTACTGCGTTAGATTGTATGAGAGAAAACCGGGACAGGGGTCTTAGTGTTAAGGTAATATATCTATTGGTCAAACATACTCCCACTTTCTGAATAAACTTGTAAGTAGTACCCTCCGGTTGCAATAACCAGCAGCTAACTTGACAACAGGAGAGAGACGAAACAAGGCTCTTTGCTAAATTTAAATATCAAACGCCGGCATTATAGCGACAGGGACTAAAAGGCAGGCAGGTGAGAAAGGCAAATAGCTCGGCTTCAGACGGAAGTATATTCAAGGATCCACCTAAAGCCTCTTCTCCAACTCAGTCTTCACTTAATAAAGAGAACAGTATCACTGCCAAAAAAGCAGAAGAGCTATATGATAAGGTAAAAGGTGTCCGCGACAAGCTGAATATTTTAAGGTCCACGGCTCTATAACCAACTAGCTGTTCAAAAGGGGCTGGCAGCTAAGACAGGAATGGATGCAGACCTGTCAGCAATGTATGTTCTCGAAGACCTCGAGAGGATAGATAAGGTTGCAAATAGGATACAGTCTGGTGTAAGCTCATCCTACATGCAAATTTATTTCTGAAGTTATTAATCACTGGGACGGGAAAGGTTGATACAACATTGTCGCTCCAACAAAGCACAATTGCGAACTATCAAGCAGATCTAGCGATGGACCAAGGGCAGATTATCATGGCTTTTATTTTCGGGACCATTTTCTTTCTATGTTTTCTTGTTCACTGAAGCGAAGTATAGGTTTATATGCTAATCGCTTACATAACTTCCTTTATCGTTTCTTTCGTCCCTTTTCGCGTTGGACGTAAATTCATTCCAGCAAACTCTCGGCTGGGCATTTGCTGTAATTTGTAAGCTATATCTTGTCAAGTCCGGTGCAAGATTTACCGTGGCTGACGATACATGGCGTATTTGTTGTGGCCATTGTTATTTCTTTCGTCATAGCAATATTAGCTATCCACTGAACAGCAGGGTCGCGAGAACCTCGGCATGGCTATCAGATATATGGAAAAGAATCGCAATCGTTGCTTAGACTTGTTTGACGGGGCTTAAGCTTGGAGAGACCATGAGTAAGGATACTACAGAGGAACCTAACAGTTATTAGAAATTGTTTACTGAACTTGACGACTGTGCGAAAAGGAAGAGAGAAGCTAATATATGCTAAAGATAAAAAGGAGGAAGGACAGAGGGAAGAAGAATCATAAGAGTAATAAAATCTTCACCCCGTTGTGGCTCGGTACATGAGGTGATAACGATGACCGTGAGCAGAGCGCTGATGAGAACGACAGCGTTTTCGATCCGACGACCGTGTTATATATCGCTGTGTACAACTCGCCCTGCAGACTCACAAGGCAGCACTTGCGAGAAAGCCATTGATCACACAATGATTCCGAGATCGCCAAAAGACCAATTAGTGGATATCTGTGTATGATGGAACGAAGTAGGGATGATTTAAATTGTGAGAGATATGCGGCTAAATGCGAAAGATGACGAGTGTATGCCTCTTGTTGCCAATGCTATCAGCAATGATGGCGAAGTGAGGCAGTTCTCTATTTGATAGACCTCGAGCTGTGACCAATTGATGACAGGGAGAAGCAGTCAGTAGAACTTTTGAGGAGGGAGGAACATTCTTAATTGGTGACAATCCAGATCGACGTTGGGTCAATCTCCAATAGTCCTTGTGCAGTTTGATCTTGCATCTTCCTCACTTTGTTCTCCCAGTGCGCCTGATACCCTGGATTGGCGAACCCCTTGAGCCACAGGGATCACTAAAGCATCACTTCGTGGCAAATTTGTGCTTTCCCTTCCTCGTTTCAGATTTGCTCAACCTCAGCCTACTGCGTCAAACACATCTGCGCAACCAGTCATCCCCGTTGCTGCCCTATACCCTTGCGCTACGGGTACTGCTTTGCAGATCGCACTTCCACCACGGAAGCCCAAACCTCCTTAATGCTCACGTTCCTGCCACTGACGCTTCAGCTGACAATCGATCATCGCTTGCTACTAGCCTTGCGCCTTCGCCTGAGACTCTGGTAAGCGGCAGCTTTTAGCTCACGGATGGATCGAAGGTATCGATCGATGCTCAGTTGCCGCGTGGGGTTGATAGTCTAACATGTTATTGTGGCTGTCGGTTGTTAGATCGAAAAGATTGACGCAGGGCATAAGGTTCTGGTATGAAGCTAGACCTTGATCACAGTCGGCAATATGCTCTCTGGGAGAGCTTATAACGAGCCAGACCTTACCTGTTCTCTCTGAAACGCCCGTGTTTAGCCAAAGGTACGTCTGGATTTAAAAGTGCAATTACTTACTGCACCTTGCTCAACCGGCAGTCAACCACCCGTGTGACACCATGGCGGTTGTGCTTAACGAAGAGCGGTCTAGTATGTAGCGTTGTTTAGATGTATCTCCATGTTGAGTAAGTAGCATAGAAGGTTGGACAACGGGTAAGGGGTCTTGGTGAGGCTGCGTGGGTAGATATTCTCAGCTCAGTCAATCAGCTCAACTGATAGATCCTTACCAGACTTGTAGCTCCTTGCATTGGTTTAAAGAGGCAGAATTTGATGTGGCTTATGTTCATGAAACCGAATAGAATAACACACCTGACATTTGACGCTTGGCCCCTGAGTGATCCGATTCGACGAACCGTACACTCATACTGAAAGAAAAAACGCATATGATGTAGGTACTGGTGATTTAGGTACTGGTGGCGGTGCACGAACATGTTTCGGCTTGTTGTTGGTATTGGAGCGGCCCATTCATCTGGACGCAGCTGAGGCCTTCTCGTCAGCCTCTTCAAAGAACTATCACTATCTGCATGGCTTCACCATGCCATTACCAAGCGCCCTCATGTCGTCCTGCTCACTGTCGATACCGCGCTACAGGGTCTATGTTTGCTGATATTGCTGCGCATGCTACAAATACCACAGTCCACCAACCTCCAGACATCCTATACAATGCTGTGGCTGGGGCCAATGGACCTTGATGCAGCGCGCTTGAGACACTAACAGATGACTTACGTGTTCTCTGTCCCTTGCATGACACGCACAGGGTGCACCTCGCATTCGCATTCGAAGGCCTTAGGGACAGGGCACCCTAGTGCTGAATTAGAACTTCCACCAATGAAACTCAGCGACATGAGACAGGGAAGACGCGTTGAGGGGGCGACAAAAAGAGTTCAGCAGCCTTCTCTGCTCACACTCCAAATGCATCGAGTTATAGAGACCAGAGTGACAATCAGATTCACGCACCAACACACGCACAGCCGTTCTCTTCTGTCTATTAGCTCTCTCTCCAGTGTTTTCACTCCCTGCAATTGTCAGCCCGGCATGGTGGGTAACTCGCCATCGACACTAGAAACTCACCACCAAAACACGCTTGGTCTCAGATCTTCCCCGGTGACTTGGGCTATCTTGCTAAAATGCGAAGGCCCTTCCCCGTGAAAACCATGTGGGCTACAATGCTACACCTTGTCTTGTCTAACCTCCTCGCTCTTATTGTCGCCATGCTCACCTGTATCTACCTTTCCTTCTTCGTTCCCTCCCTAAGTCAAAGACTTAGCTCTTAACCGGCATCGCATCTTCAATTTTCAAAAAGGAAGAGGGAGGGGAGCAAATGATCAAGAAGACTTACCCGAAGCTATCGCGGTTATTGGATTTGAAGTGCTGCTCGACGGCCGCTTGGTCTTATTACAGGCGATTCTTGATGATGTCGATGAGATGGTGCAGTTCTTTATGTATAATATCCTCACTTATGGCAACAAAGGCCAGGTGGGTTGAATCTGTGCAGGGCATTGTAGCACTGAATTTTTCTACCTATCGGCACGAATTTGTGGCTAAACATCGCTCCCCTCATGAGCACGGTCGGCTCTACTGTGATTCGGCGGATAGTCTCTCGATTTTGATATTCTCAGGCCGTCGTCTGCTGACAAGGTTTAAAACCGGCACCTTTATGGTAAATAATTCCACAATACTCATAGTCCCCGTTGACCTCACGATAGATTACCCGCGCCACTGATGGAATATTTGAACAATATACCACCTTGTCATCGGGTGAAAACGGCGACCACCAGATAGGAAACTCTGAAAGTGTAGATCCGTGACACGGAGTTCCAGTAGGAAACAAGGTCGAATAATCGCTGTATGTGTGAGGATACTTGACTGGAGGACGACCTCCTTCACCAGGCTTTTCTATTAAGATAGGTTAGCTTGGTGCTAAATGGGAACCGGCATTCATACTGCAATCGCACGCTGTCCCTGGGATTTTAGTAGCGGTATTTTGGCACAATCGCGCCTGGTTTAGAGCGTTCTTGATCCTGGCTGAGTTATATGTAGCTGGAATGCCATCTGAGACTTTTGTTAGCACAACGAAAGAATCGTTGATGAGTGATTACCAGGAGATCATACCCATCGAGCAAGTGAATTCAGTGGTTGGGACTTGCGTATTTTGATTTTGCAATGGCTTTTGTGCAAACTCCCAAAGACCAAGGTTGCGAACCTGTTGTTCAGAGGGGATCAAGAAAGCATCCGCCGTACCAACCGACGCCAACAAACTCAAAAAGAACTTGGACTTCATGATGCTCGCACAAGCGAATAGCAAATAAAGGTACAAAATGACACAAGGTGGAGGCGATAAATGATGAACGATGGCGAGTTGTGGAGTGTATTCTTGTGGGGGAAAATGTTGTTTAAATACTATGAGCGTATCTGACAAGCCAATGAAAAGATTTAGGTGGCTACTTCATTCAACCCAGGTCATTCATCCTGACTTCCATGTGTCCGGGTCGAGAGCAGACTGCGGTATTGACAATAGTCTCCTGGGTTTGCGATAATACAATACACGTCTCACTCACGAGACCCTTATCACATTCCCACCAGCCTTTAAAGCCTTCAATCACATCGTTTATCACATTCCTACTTATAGTGGCTGGCTGAGTATGACAGAACTGAGTAAGACTTCTCCGGCGTGGCTTGTAGCGCCTATCAAACTCTAATTACATCTCATATCTGCCGAGTATAAACGTCTGTAGCAGGGTAACAATGCACGTTTTAAGACATCTGCAGACAGGAGGGATATATAATAGTATTTACGATCACTTATATCGTACTATCTATGGTGTGCGAATTTACATAACAGTCTGGATTATAACTAACACCTATATCGTAATATAAAGTGGTTTAACGGCTGTAGCGTCATAAGTAAACTTCACTTGTATGCTCGGCAGGCTATACCGCAAAAACCTTTATTACAAGCTTTTCTTATCTCTTTCGCCCTGACCTTTAAAGCTCCAGTCAATCTGGGCTGCCATTTTAACATCTACACCCAGCTCATTTGCAAAAGCTCGAATTAAACCAGGATTCTGCTGGAACCAACGACCTGCCCTCACAACATCGATACCAGACTGCAGAATGTCCTCGGCCAGAGCGCCAGTTTTAATTCCACCAACAGCTGAAATAAGCAACTTGTCGCCCACGGCCTTCTTGACTTGTTTGGCGAGATTTGCCTGGTAGGCAGGGCCAGATCTGATAGCGATGGCGGATTTGGGATGAATACCACCTGAGCTGACATCTAGCAAGTCGACACCTCGCTCAGGTAGAAGGCGGGCGAGCTGCGTCGTCTGCTCCAGTGTCCAGCTTTTAGGAAACTCTTTCTTAAGGTCAGAGTCGTACTCAAACCAATCAGTTGCACTGATCCGCACCAGTAAAGGTGTCGTTTGAGGGATAGCAGCCCGAACAAGGTCAATGACTTCCACCAAGAGCCTGGTCCGGTTCTCAAAACTACCTCCATACTCGTCACTCCGTTGGTTACTGACAGGGCTCAAAAACTGGTGTAACAGATATCCATGAGCGGAGTGAATCTCAATAGCGTCGAAGCCGGCTTTGATAGCCCTCTTGGCAGCATTCACAAAGTCATTCTTGAAGTTCTCGATATCTTGCTTTGTAAAAGCTCGGGGGAGTGGATTGATACCCTCCTCTTGAGCGATTGGTGAAGGACCGACGATGTCATTTGGCCATCCACCGACTTTTTGTACGGCGATAGCGTTGACACTCAGCCATGGAGAGACACAGCTAGCCTTTCTACCTGCGTGGGACAGTTGGATACCGATCTTTTGGTTCTGACTGTGTGCGAATGTGATGATGCGCTTCAATGGCTCAATCTGACTATCGTCCCATAGACCAAGATCCTGAGGGGTAATGCGACCATGGTTTTGCACGGCGGTGGCCTCAACCATTGCTAGCCCAGGCCCGCGCTGGATAATACCACCCAGATGGATCAAATGCCAGTCTGTAGCATAGCCGTCTTTGGCTGAGTATTGGCAGAGAGGTGCAAGGAATAGGCGGTTTGGAAATGTTATGCCGCGGATGGTGATGGGCGAGAAGAGCTTGGTTGAGCCGCTGATCTGTGTGCCTGCTGGAGGCACTTGAGCAGGGGTGTAGTAAGGTGTACCCTCGGCAGCGACGCTGTCGATTATCTCGTAAGTCATGGTTGTTAGATCTGGAACAAGAAGTTGAAGTGTCGTAGTGCCGAGGTAAGCAGCCACCAAACATGCATTATGCAGTCGAGCTCAAGGTGATAGTCCTAGATATACGTATACATTTGAACTTGATTATCAATCACTCGTCCTTCTGTTGGCTTGTTGATTCAGTTGTGTTGGCCAACAGCACACAAAATCTGCAGCTGATTATCAAGCATCAACCCCTGGGCTGCCTTGGTGTTCCTGTTGGCCAACAATGCAAGGTGGATATTACTTTGTCCTATTATTAATATTGTATTCAGTTGTCCATGAGAAAAGATTACTAATGTCAAGTTCACCGTCGATCTCTTTACCTGCCTTATCGAGTAAAAGATGATCGCTTGATCCAACAAAAGACTCTGATAGAAGCTCATACCCCGGCCAACATCGGGATCTTCGCCGGAAATGCTCCGATTACTACTCCATCACAAGTCATATCTTATGGAATCAACCAATCTGAATTGCTCCGAATTCCACTGGCATGCATCTCGCTGTCCTCAGCATGTAATTGCCACGTATGTGTCTCGATACGAAATTCATCATCGATCTATCGTCTGACGATACTTGTCGAATAGTGCCGTTCCTCTGACGAATCTCTATGCCTAATATCGTCGCGCGAATTGAGAATTGAAACGGTCATTACAGTCCTCATTAGATGATACCAGAATGTCGTGGAAAGCAATTGCCAAGGCAGCTCAAGCTGAAGTATTGGACTCTATTCCTACTCACTGGCGGCTGGACCTGAAGGAATATCGGTCCTTGAAGAATGTGACAAGCGTGCCTCAAACATGCGGCATTTTGACAAATGAGCAGCTCAAGATCACTGATCTCACGGCCATCGAGATAGTGAGGCGCATTGAGTCTCGAGATTTGACTGCAGTGCAGGTTTTGGAGGCTTTTGCTGCACGAGCTGCCATTGCCCATCAATTGGTAATTGCAACACGCTCCGATTTAAGGATAAGCTAACAGCAGCTCAGGTCAATTGCTTAATGGATTGGTTCTACGATGACGGTCTCCGCCAAGCCAAGGAACTTGACAAGAGTTTTGAGAAGGATGGCAAATTGAAGGGACCATTGCACGGTGTTCCCATTGCGCTAAAGGTATGGTGATATACAGTCTTTTGTCAGGGATATAATCGTACTCATCAAGCCTCGAATAGGACTTCCATTTCGTTAAAGGCCGTCCTACAACAACAGGGTATGTCTCGAGAAGAAATTTCCGTCCCGAGTATGATTCTGCGATGATAAGGACCTTGCGTGATGCCGGTGCTGTGTTCTACTACAAGACAACCATGCCTCAGTCAGGTATGGCCCTTGAAACAGTTAGTAACCTCTGGGGTCGTACCTTGAATCCATACAACAGAGATTTGGCAGCCGGTGGTAGTTCTGGTGGAGATGCTGTCCTAGTAGCCTTGAAGGGCACCCCCGTTACACCATCCACTGACCTGGGAGGTTCAATTCGCGTGCCGGCTGCTTTCAATGGGCTGTATGCAATTCGTCCTACTTCAGACCGCATTCCAAAAGGCGGCATGGAGAATATCAACAACGGACAGCTTTCCATCAAATTGTCCTGTGGGCCTATCTGCCATTCGATGGAGGACGTCGAGTTCTTTACCAAACTAATCAATGCGCATCCATATAACAAGTACGATGTGACCTCTGTTCCCATTCCCTGGAGGGATCTGAAAACCTTGGGCGGTGAACTAACGATCGGACTGTTGAAGTGGGATGGCGTAGTAATGCCTCACCCCCCAGTGCTCCGAGCTTTGGAGCATACTAGACGGACACTTGAGAGCGCGGGGCACAATGGCAAGTTGCATAGCCCAGTAACCGAGCACAAGCAATGCTAATCTATCTTGCAGTCATTGAGTTCAAGGTGCCTTTTGATTGCTGGGAAGCTGTTCAAATAACCGTGAGTGTATATATATCAAAGAATCTCATACATAGCTCATAGGAAATTCAGTTCGATACCTACTACCAGTCAGGGCATAGCGGGGCCCTAGCTACACTCGAACCTACTGGAGAGCCTCTTATTCCTGCTTTTAAAGATCTGATCAAGGTTTTTGGTAGTCAAGAACTCACCGCCGCGCAAGCATTGCAGGTATATTTCTGAAATTATGTGTCAAAAGTATTGCTGACCGCTGATGCTATGACAGTTGAATGTCAAAACCAGAGCCTTGAGAGAAAAGTTCGCCAATACATGGAATGACACAATTCGTCGCACCAACACGGGCCGTCCTATTGATGCACTCATCTGCCCTTCAGCTCCCGCGGTGGGCTATCCCCACGACTTTGACATTTATTGGGGATATACCTCGTTGTTCAACCTTCTTGACTATCCTTCAATCATTCTACCCGTCCGAAATTTCAAAGTCAACACCCAGCAAGATCCTGTAGCTTCTGACTACAAGCCATTAGAGTCAAATCCCTACGATAAACCGAACTATGAATTGTGTAAGCTAGTCTTGTCCTCCCTTGAGCACAAGAAGGTTACTAATATACTATTTTCGATAGACGACCCAGATTTGTTCTCAACGCAGCCATCGACTGTCCAGATTGTTGGTCGCCCTTTTGAGGATGAGGAGCTTATCCGAACAGCTTCGGTTATAGACAAGCTACTTTTTCTTTGAAACCTATATACATGACGATAGTCGTTATACACATACCTGTCCGGCTGGAGTTGTTCGGGCTTTGTGAGAAACATTTCAAGGCATGCATTAACATATCGTGGGAGGATTTAGTATAGTATCAGCCATCTTCTATCCTCCTGGGGATGTGAAAAAGTTCTGCGGCCTACAAATGATAATAATGATCTGAACCTCAAGCTTTCCCTTGCATAAACTGTTTATATTGGCGGCTTGACGACCATATCCAGTCTCATATAGCTATCTTGGCTGTGTCCAAGAGAGACAACACTCAATCTCTATTGATGTTCACCTGCACCCTATATGTGATTTTGCTGAGGTGGTATAAATGCAGCAAAAATAAACACGACGCAATATTTCAGCCTAAATCATGTATGTTATGGAATCAAGCCAAGAGGTCAAGGCTCCTGGTTTGTGTTTATGTAGGTCATTTATCTCAAGTACCTTTTTAATTTAAACCTATCAAGTGTCTTCATATAGTGGTTATAGCAGCTCGTACTGTAACGACATAGTGATACAGCTATCAGATATCACGAAACTCCGGGAAGACTTCCTCCGAATTGCACCTATCAGTCTTGGTTAATCCGACCTCTCAACGGAGGGCGAAGTCCGCAGTAGACACGAGAGAGAATATACTACGTAACATTAAAAGCTCATAAGCCCCACATTTATATCCTCTGAACCAACTCCGATGTTATTTGCCGAATTCTGTGATAATATTTGAAGTGAGCATGGTGTTTAAAGCGAAGAGGTGGTTGGAATAATTTTTGAATTTGATTAGTAGTCTGACTTCCTTTATAACTTGTATTCTTTCATTCGCCTAGATACTTCGGACGCGGCACAAACGATTCTCACTTCCAAGAATCTAAGCACTCCATGATCTATCACCACCAACATCTCACTCTGTCGTACAACCTAGTATGGCATTATTCGATTTGATCTCTTTGTATTGGGCGGCCCTAAGTGGATTGATCTCATTGATAACATACTACGTTGTTCCTTATTTTTGGACTTATCGCCATCTACGCAGTATTCCTGGACCACTTACGGCTCGCTTCACAAACTGGTGGCTAGTGTATGCTTGTCGTGAGGGCGAACGGTGGAAATACGTTCACGAAGCCCATAAACGCTTCGGCCCTGTTGTCCGCATTCGACCGAATCATGTCAGTATTGCTGACGAAGAGGTCATTACTGCCATCTACGGCCATGGCAATGGCATGCTGAAATCGTGAGGATCTCGATCTCTGCGGTCCTGATTTCCGTACAGCTACTAATGGTGTTTAGGTCTTTCTATGATGCTTCTGTAATTACTACCTACAGCATCTTCACATCAAGAGACCGTGCTGAGCATTCGCGAAAGAGAAAGGTGGTATCTCACAGTTTTGCTCCACAATCAATGCGAAATTTTGAGCCCTTTATTCAGAATCATCTGAAGGTCTTTTTGGAGAAGTGGGATCAGATTGCGGCCAAGCAAGCAGAACCTGATGTATTTGCAAACGTGGAGGGTCGTGTCTGGCTAAAGTAAGTCTTATACTTGGAATCTTTGAAAGCATTTGCTAACCTAGTAGCTATCTGGTTCTGGACATTATTGGTGATCTTGCCTTTGGTGCCCCATTTGGCGTTCTTGATAAGGGCTCTGAAGACGTCGAATTTGATACAGAGGAAGGCACTAGATCCTTGCCCGTTATCACGAGCCTCAGCACCAGGAGCGAGATTGCAGCCACTGGTGGAGCGCTCCCAGAGCTCAAGCCCTACCTCAAATGGAGTCCAGATCCTTTCTTCCGCGAGGGCTTGAACGGAATGAATAACCTGCGTGCCCTGGGAACTTCCCGGCACTGATACAACGAGCAGCACTTTCGCTGCGCTCATGTATCATGTAGTCAGAACACCTGGTGTGTTGAAAAAGTTGCAAGCCGAGCTTGACGAAGCCATCCCAGCAGATATTTCCATTCCCGCGTTTGAAATGGTCAAGAATCTCAAATACCTTGGCTTCGTTGTCAATGAGGGTTTACGACATCACTCTACTATCAGTCTTGGTCTTCCTCGACAAGTACCACAAGATGGGATAACCCTGAGCGGATACCATTTCCCTCCCGGCACGGTTCTGAGCGTACCTATCTACACCGTTCATCGTTTGAAACACATCTGGGGGCCCGATGCAGACGAATTCAAGCCCGAAAGGTGGGAGAGCCTGACACAGAGTCAGAAAAACGCTTTCATCCCGTTCAGTTACGGCCCACGAGCGTGTCTTGGCCGTAACCTGGCGGAGATGGAACTTAAGCTGATCACTGCGACATGGGCGAGGAGATATGACTTTCTCTTGAGGAAGGATAGGATGGAGGTTATGGAAGGACTAGCCAGGAAGCCGGTGGCTGTAGACGTGGCCCTGAAGCGGCGATATGTGTCTTGACAAGGCCTAACGCCAAGTGCTAGGAGTATGGGGTGAATCAATAGTAGATATACATGATCTAGCTACTCGTTACCTGAATGCCTTGAATCGGTTCTAAATCTCCGTCTATGCGTTTTTAATCACATCTTCCGGCTTATAGTCCATACCATTAGCCTACACCTGTTACCAAATGGGAGAAGTACATTACGTTGAACAAGGACATCGAGCAATTTCTAGGCGTAGCCGAACAGAAGCGCCTCCGGGGAAGGAATTTGGCTGACTTGTAAAATGGCCTGGCTCGTAAAGTAGCTAGGAGCAAATGTCAAGGTTCTTGTCGATTTTGTAGTTGGTGTAGATTTTTCCATGCTTGCATCTTATTTACATCCCTCCACTTATATCTTTATAACCCATCCACTCTTCATCCTTCTTTGTCTAGCCACTCTCGCACCTATAATAAAGGCCATTCCCACAAGAAAGCTACTGCCCACAAATAACTGTGACCCAAGGTAACTGCCATTCATAGCTGTGATCAAAGCACCCGCAATCGGATTCCCAGTCAAGGTAGCAACACTCACAACCGTGAAGTTCATTCCAATACGCGCGCCTCGCGTGGATAAATCTGTAGTCAGGCTTGATATACCGGCTGGGAGTAAACTCAAGATACTACCACCAATCATACCATAGAAAACTGTCCAAGTGTATACCTGTCCTGGCGTATGCACGACTATCCATGAGAACATGGCAATGGCAGCTGCTAAGCAAGTCGGTATCATTAGGTTCAGCGGCCCTAATGAATCAGCATAATGGTTCAGCATCATCCGACCAACTACACCAACTCCACTGAGGATCAGAAGAAGGTTTAATGATTCCTCATAGTTCAGGTGGGGGGTGATAATATCTCGACTGTAAGAAGCGATATAGTAGTAGCCAAAGAAGACGGCCAAGAAGTTCTAGATTTGCGATTAACAATTCGAGCCAGCAGAAGATGGAGAGAAATACATACGAAGAACATGCCCACCGTGAAGAAGGTGTACTCAGGCTCTTTGAAGGCGATCCATTCAACTACCCTCGTAGATTTCCGCGGCGGTAATCGTGTCTGCATGACTGCGACTACAAAGAACAATGTAGCTGCCTGCAAAAAGCCAATAGCTCGCATAGTCCAGCCAAAGCCGGCAGAGGGTAAAAGCTGTCTTGCCATGGAGGAAAACACAAGTCCTCCTGTTACAGAGCCACAAGTGGCAATGCCAACAGCTAGGGAACGCTTTCTTGCAAAATAAGTTGAAGTCACGGACACTGCGGGGGTGACAAGAAAATCATTGCCTAAACCGCAACAAATGCCTTGAGAAAGAACCAATTGCCAGTACTGGGTAGAAACTGAGGCGGTAAAGATACCAACGATCACTAGCGTAGTTCCGCAGGATAAGATGAGGCGTAGACGGCCTGCATCGATATAGCGGCCAATAAAAGTGCCAACAAAAAAGCTAAGAAAGACTTGGATAGAACCAATCCAAGAAATATCGGAAGGTTGACGGCTAAGGAAGGAAGTATAATAAGTCTGGAAAATACCGAAACTATTAATGAAACCCCACGTGTTCATGAAAAGGAGATGACCACATAGAGCTATATCTTGGTTAGCTGAACCATGTTTGGTGGAACAAGACGACATAGACATACTGCAAAGCCATGCTTTCCTACCACCATCTGGTGGCGGTGTTGTCACCAAATCGGTATCAACGGCGTTCTGGTTGATATCACGATTCGGATCGTTGGGAACACCTTCATCATCCGTGTTTGGACAACGCGGTTCCAATTTAGACTCATTCTCAGAAGAGTCAATTTTGATTGTGCCAGTGTTCTTTTCGTGTAGTGATGACATTGTTTCACCTCGGTTTTCCGTACAGGGCGGATTGATGTGTACTACGTTGTCAGGGCTTGGCAAGATCAGATATAATATAATTCCAACTTGGTATCATGACTTATTCGTAGGTCCAAAACAGCAGGAAAACAAAATTGCAAGTCAAGTGATGAGCGATATGACAATTGACAGAACAATGAGTTAATTCAATCACCCCATGGTCGCCTAGACATAGTACTTCGCTAGTGGATTCACTTCTCGCACTATTTCGGAGCGTTTCTTGCAGGATTCATTATACTCCGAGCTTCAACTCCACTTCTTCGGTGACCCAACTTGTCAAGATTGGCTGGGATCATCCAGACCGAACGGATATGCCATGTTGATCGTTGATCACTAGAAACAAACCATCCATGCTCGCCGAGATGAAATCACCGTGGTAGTACATGGCGTACTTCAAAATACCGAAGATTCTTCCTGGTGGGTATTGTGACCATTATTGTGAGGGGCATGTGCTAAAGATAGAGTTAACCTAAGCCCTTCAATATATTGTTTATACCACGTAGGAACCTTGATCCTGACTCCACATGGCACAAGTTTGACTGGTGATAATTCACAAAATATCAACTTCTCAATGAAAGAGGAACTTGAGCCTTGCAATTGATTATTTAAACAATTAAAGCTAGTCTTGAGTCACATTCTCCAAATATAAAAGCATGTTTACAAGTCCAAAGAAGACCCTAACTCGATTATCTTGGAAAGCAAGCTCTCAACTCCCTGCTGTGTAGTCAAACGGTTACATGCAACTCGAAGGAACTCCCCCTTCTGCTTATTGGGAGCATAGTCTATCTTCCATCCGTATTTGTTAAGCTCCTGATACAGTAACTGTGTGTTTCGGCTGTTGATGGCTGCCAGCGTTTGCCCAGAGCTGTCAGTGTCTGACTTGGCCTTCCAGTAAAAGCACACTTGTGCAAAAATGTTCTCAGGCCCCCAGATCAATTCCAAGCGTGGGTGATCCTGGACAAGACCAGCCAAATGCTGCGCACTGTCAACTGCTTGTTCAACCTCTCGAGCGATTCCTTTGGTGCCATAGTAAATCCAGTGCAGAAACATCTTTGTTGCGTCAGATCGACGGGAGCACTGAACTGTCAACGAAGCGAGGTCTTTGATGTTGGCAACGTCAGGAGCATTGTCCAAGAGGGTGGACTTCGTACAATCCTTTATATGCCCATCTGCAATTGACTTGGCCTCGGGACTCGTCTTAGAGCTTTCGGGGGTCTTTTCATGAAACAGATACCCGGCATTGAGCTTGTTGGCCAGCCACAAAGTCCGCAAGTCGCTCACCAGCAAGAATGCACAAACGAGAGGAACCCCAAATAGCTTATGAGGACTGAAAGCGATGCTATCCGCAAGTTCGACTCCTTTGATCAGATGCTTGAGGTTGTCAGAGAAGGCCACTGCTCCTCCCCAGCAAGCATCGACATGGAACCAAGCGTTGGTCTTTTGTGCGATTGCGCCAATCTTGTCGAGAGGATCGAAGGCACCGTTGACTGTACTTCCCGAAGTGGCAGCAATAAAAAGAGGCTTCCTCCCGTCCTTAATCGCTGTTTCAACGGAAGTTTCAAGACGATCAACATCCATTGTCCCATCCTCAAACGCGGGGACACGGAATATAGCATCATTGCCCAGTCCGACGATTTGTGCCGCGTTAGAGACAGAGTAATGAGCCGCATCCGAGACAAAGACAGCATACTTGCCAGGTGTGATGCCCTCTTGCCTGGATTCTGGTGCAACAATGTTGCGAGCGACTAACATGGCGAGCAGGTTGCCAGCAGCTCCTCCAGGCACAGTGATGCCTCCTGCATGCTGGCCTTGAATACCAAATAGCCTGGCCAACTCAAGACTGACATGTCCTTCGACGGCTGTAAGAGCTGGCGATGCACGCCACACGTGGCCGTTGTTGTTCAGGATAGACAAGAACAGGTCTGCAGCAATTCCTGGCAGCGAAGGGGCAGAGACTAATTTGCCCAAGAAACCAGGTGACGTGTTGTCAACTGAATTCTGACTGAGCAAGTCAATTGCGTTGCTGAAACCTGCCGAGCCAACACCTTCAGCTGGAAATCTGCTAAACAGCTCTTGATACTCCTTAGCCGACTTGCTTTGATCTTGAGTCTTAGACCCAAGCGTTGTCAACGCGATGGTCTCAACTTGTCGCAAAAGCTGTATTAGTCTATTAGTATAGGTTCAGAACTCTAGTAGATGGCCTTCTCACCTCCGAAAGCTCATGTTTCTTAGACGAATGACTCTGTGCTGCCGAGTTGGTGCTGGCGTGTAGTGTCATGATATAGAATGCTTTTTAATGGGACGTGGTTTTGTAATATGCAGGTAGGGTCTGTCAGCAGTATATAGTGTTAGAATCAGATACGATGGCCAACTATCGCCTACATTTATATACACAGTTAATGAGCGACTTGATTTCTCACGACTCCGAAGTCGTTGTTGGTCTTTCACTTGGTTCATCTGACTACATCAGGCAACAGTCTTGAAGATCTACAATGATGAATTATATGGCTCTTTGGATTCAACGTAAGAGCTAACACCTGCATGATTTGCGTTTCCCGAAAGAAGGTAGGTTTGATCTTCCACTTCCATTTGTCGGAGTCATTCATGACTGAAATAAATGGGCCGGAGAGGCTGGAGAAGTGGGCCTACTTAGGTTCAAAGGCCGAGTGGGTAGTAAGTAAGTAAACTCAAGGTATTGGCATGTCGTGATTGGATAGCTGGCTGTAGGGGTTCGGAGTTTCAATATGAATTGTTCCGATGCGTCACCTATTATCAATCCATGCACCAGAGTTTATAACACCAGATTCGTCTATAGGAGAAGATTCCGCTTATTACAGGAGGCTGGGTTACTCCGTCGGCCATACCGTTAAACTGTTAGATATCGTCTAAAGCCTTGTCACGCACGCATTCCCCCTTGCCAAGTCATTTGAACCCAACATTAATCATGCAAACACAAAACTGGGACCGTGGCAATTACCGGGTCTCGACAGACCCTGGACTACTTCAAGTTGATGCCATCAATGCCGCTCTGAGCTCTGACATGGTCTGGTGGGCCGGAGACCTGCCAGCAGATGCCCTTTGGGAAGCACTGCGTAACTCACTCTGTTTCGGTCTTTACCACAGGACATCGCCAGTAACAAACGGAGACAAGTCTTTCTCAAGTAAGTGGGTTGGAAATAAATGATATTTTGCTTGAGACGCATCTACATAGCTAACATGGTTCAATGTATAGATGGCGAGGTTGAGCGCTTCGAACAAATTGGCATGGTCAGAGTAATTACAGATGGTGTCACGTTTGGTTATCTGACCGATGTATATATTTTAAAAGGGCATCAAGGAAATGGACTTGGTCGCTGGATGCTCGGGATTCTGAATCAGGTTTTGCAGAGTTGGCCACACCTGAGACGTGTAATGCTTCTTACAACCGATAAGATGCATCTATTCGGAAAGAACCTGGGAATGAAAGACTGGAAGGAGTTTGAGGGGATGAGGGGGGTTTCAATTGCTATGGTAGAAGGCCCTGGTGCGCAGCACTCAGGAGGAGTTTCCGGCACTTGTGAATGGTTTTCTCCAGCCATATGAACACTTCAAATCTAGTCACAATCAGCTTCACCATTCAAAGAAGGATATTAGCACTTTCTAAAGTCACCTTTACTTCTCTATGCCTGTGAATCTGGCTGTGATATGGCTGCGGTCGCAAACCTATCGCGTGTTGGGACGGGTAATGTTGAGAGCCTAAGAATCCCTCAATGGAATGGTTAGTGCTACGGGAAAGTGGATTTAAGATATATTTACGCTACTAACTCTTGATTGGTTATTCTTTTCTTGAATTCAAACTGACTTTGGAGTTAAGTAAAATCTTGAAAGAAAGAGATAGCTTAATGCGCTGTACAAAATGTCATCCTGGCCATTCGAGACACGAGCATCGACTGCACTCTTAGAACCACCAACAATTGGATATCTTGACGCATCTTTTAGCACCCTAAAGTGCCTTGATCCTCTATATTCCCTATTCCTGTTTGATATTCTACCGTAAATATTCATTTGCTGTTGCAACTCGGAAAGCGTGGGAGTATTGACCTGTTTCTGAACAAAGTGGAACTTTCCGGCACTACAGTCTTATATCACATGAGTAAGGTGCAAAAGCCTCGATACCAGCATCTTCCATCCCTGGTCCTTTCATCCGATGCCTGCGGTAGGTTCGCAGACGAAGGAAATACTCCGAATAGTAGTATTCGGATTTCGGGAAAACAAGGGCCAGTTTCTGGAGTTAATTATCACGCCACATTGATTTCTACCGGACAGAAATGTCCGAGTATAATCAGGTTGGCGTGGACCAAGTGGGAACACGATAATATGCCGTCAAGGAACTAGTCGGAAGTATCAATCCGACTATGTCGGCAAGACGGGATAAGTCTTCTGTAGTCGGCGGAGTTCAATGATGTGAGCTTCAAGGATATAAGATTGCTCAAGCTCTGTCAAAATAACCTTTTACCATCACACAAAGGAAAGAGTATATTCAAAGACCACTTCATCAATCAACATCCAACAAGAATCATTCACGCAATGACTATCATCAACCGACCTGCCGCCTACAAGGACGTCCGCACCGCTAACCTCTCCACCATCAAGTTCGAAAACCTCTTCGACAAAGACCCGGAAGAGTTGCAGCGCCTAATTCATTCTTGCGAGAAAGATGGGTTCTTCTACTTAGACCTCCAGAGCGCAAGCTCCGAGAACTTCTGGAAGGATCTCTACGAAATCGATCGTATTACCAAACAGTGGTTCCAACAACCTGCCGAGAAAAGGCTCAAGACGCCTACTGCATCTCTTGCGCACGGGCAAGTCTTTCAAACTAATAAATTTTATGGTTTAGTTAGCTGACTTTAAATCAGTTTCAAGGCCGTAGGTAACCAGTCGGGTGCCGTTGAGTCTCAGAAGGATGGATTCGAGGCTCTCAAGGTTGGTTTTCCTACATACACAACTGCTCCATTCTCTTGTTAACCATAGTAGATTGGCAAAAGTGAGCTGGATGGGCGATGGGCTCTTCCCTCTGTTGCGCAGGACAATCTCGTCCTATTTGATCAGTTCACCCGGGCTTGCCATTTCATATCCAGGCTTCTCCTCGATTGCCTTTCGGATGGTCTCAACCTGAAGGGAGACACTCGCCTTAAGACTCACCACCGTGACGACTGCCGCTCTAAGAGTACTCTATACTTCCTTCATTATCCCCCTGGAGCCCAAGACAACAAGGTTGGCCAGAACATGCACACCGACATTGGATCCCTGACTATCCTCTATGCGCCTCAGTGGGGTCTTCAGGTATTCTCGCCCTCTGATGGTTCCTGGGAATATGTTGAGCCACGACCAGGCCACGCCATTGTTAACGTGGGTGATACATTGCGGTTCCTTTCTGGAAAACGCTTTCGCTCCGCACTCCACCGTGTATTACCTCTTGGTGGAGTTCAAATTGAAGACCGCTATTCTATTTCATACTTCCTGCGAGCTTCAGACTCTACTGAGTTTAAAGACAGTGATGGAGATGAGTCAAGCGCGAAAGATTGGTATACCAAGAAGTATGCAATGTATGAGTTACCTCATACTATTCAAAAGCAGCACACGACGCTGTCAGGTGGCATGGCACAAGAGCTTCAGGCTACCTTTTAAGTTCAGCGTTTGGCAAGCCTTGCACAAGCGACGATCTAGTTTTATGGGCGCCTCTAATCTGACACCTTGGATAGACATATGAAATTGAACTTCATGTTTTATCTCATCAGATTCATCATAAGGTGTGAAAGCGTGAAGTGCTGTACCGGGAATGATATATCCACTTGAAAATACACCACCATGTGTGTGTCTAAACAGGGAGTGTAAACTGTGATTAGGTGGTAAAAGGTTTTCTCGTTGAGCATATCCTATGCCCATGCTAGCCGTTAAACTAACCGCTAGCATTCCTGGATTATGGCACTTTCAAAATCTTGTTTGTGCAATGCAGGCCATGTAAGATGGTATTGAGATAACAGTAAACATGCTACGTTACATGAGAAAGGGAACAAAGTTAGTCCAGGATGACCCTGTATCTCTGTGGGAGGATGAGAGCCCGTAGATAACCGCACGCAGCTCTGGGTCCCCTCAACGATGGGGAATATAGTGCAGAAGTCGGCGTATCTGGCGAGATATTTTGTAACACCCGCTCCAATCACTTAATACTAAGCAAGCAGGTCTACTATGCGGCTAGATGACGGGTTCTGACGCTAGGAACGGGCCGTCTGCTCGTCCACTAGGATAGAGAATCATACGACGACAGTATTCGCGTAGCCTCCGGCTTTGACAAGGATTGGCTAGACTAAAATGACGAGTTGACAGGGTTTGGGTACAGTCTCAGGTGACGGGAGCCTTCCCCTAACTTTTATGCAGCCTTGATCGGTTTAATGACGCTCCAGACCCCCTGCAACGACGATCTTTCAGGGGGGTTGTCAGCAGCTGTCTGACTGCTTACAAATTCTGTTCGAGTGGGTGGTTGACCTTGTATTTCGATCTATATTGAGATGATGGATACCTATTGCGGGCAGTTGAGACAATAATGAACAGGCCCACGCAGCACATGAGCCCAATGTGTTAAGTCAGCTCTCACGGACCTGAGGCGAAACAGTGGTTGATTCAGGGCAAGCAATGAGATGAACGAGTAAAGAGACGAGAGATCTAAAAAGCGGGTATGCGAAAGATCCAGTAAGTCCTGGAATAACAAGTGGGCACGGCATTTGAGATTAGGTGGGACTTGGTGGAAAAGGTCAAGTCGGAATCAAGTCCACGCTGATGTGATGCACAAGAGAGGGGCCTCGCTGTTGCAGTTACAGTTGCTGTCACCTATGAGCAGGACTGAAAAAAGGAGGCATGAGAATTCGGTCTCACCGAGCGTATGTAGTGGCATTTTTACCTGCCTTGTTTGTTCGTGAGACAAGGGATTGCGTGTCGCTGTCAACAAACCTAGACTGGTGGATCTGATTGCAATCGCTTCCATTTTAGGATGAGAATACTGCGAATACTGGTTTAAGCTGTCCTTATATGTTATCCTTGGCGCTGTAACTTATGTGTTTATACTAGACTTGATAGAATCAGCTCTCGCTATCATATCTTGTTTCTTGGCCTTACCACATGTTGTCAAAACGACGACTAGCCTGTGAGCGATGCAGGAGCCAGAAACTCAAGTGTATCCGCCGACATGAAGGCACTACTGAGTCTTGCGTAAGATGTTTCCAGGCACAAGTGGAGTGTATCGTCAGTCTACGAAAGACTCCAGGCCGTCCTGCCGGACGATCCAATTCTTGCAACTCGATACGCGAAATCAACAACACTCCAGAGACAATCCTTGACGATAACCTTGCGCACGGCTCCAATCTTGTCACACGTAATGACTCGATTACATCAGAAGACTCTTTTGACAATGCGTTCGACTTCAACTTCGACTGGAGCGATCCGACTGTATTACCATCGTCTGATCCTTTGAATGGGTATATCGCTGGTATCCCCGACTCGTTTTTCAGCTATTCCGACCCAACTACGACTGAGCCACCACCTCTGTTATGGGCTTCTTCCGAAGCCCCTGTGGCGCCGAATCACCGATTTCCATGCAATATCCCTGATCAGAACCTTGATCCAGGATTTCAGCTATCTCAGTTGCAGCAAAAGCTCTCCAAGCAGTTGATTCAGCACAGGTCCTTGGCATGGGATATCACAACTGTTTTGAAATTGGAGAGCAGTTCTTCAAGTGTTGGAGGCTTCAACTTAGCACCTGAAGGGAATCACGAGTTCAAACCCGTCATCAGCATATTTGAGATCATTTCTGAGTTTGAGCAGATCCTCAATTGACTACGAAGCACAATTACATGCAGGGAGCGGCCAGAAGATCCCGACCCGCCTCAAGCAATCCACATTTCTTATTCTGTAACTGCCATGTCTTGTTACCTGCAACTAGTTTGCATCTATGATTGCATATTTTCTTATGTTCTTGAGCAAGCATCCAATAGTCCAGCTGTGAAGGACTTCATTCTTCATGAAACCCCAAAGATCTCCTTGGCTGGGTTTGTGATCCCGTCACCCAAGAACATTGTCGGTCGGTCGTTTGTGCAGCTGATGCAGCTCCGGATCAAGCCTGTTGAGTCTACTTTGGGACTGCCTGATGATTGTCGAATTTCAAAAGACTCAAACACTGATCCTGTCTCCGAAAGGGCTGCCATTCTTGGTGGCAAGCAAGGGGAGTCGCTGTTAGCGATGCTGAACGACACAGGCTTAGGCGAGTCAAAAAGTGCTAGCACGTCAGGGGTTATAGAATCATTGAGATCTAAGATGATAGAGATAGACTCGCTTGAATAGAGGTTTTTTAATATATAATAATGCCGCAATATCTTCATGATAGACATTTCTCCGTTTCACTTGGCCATTTTGCTTGTCATGAGACACAAATTTTAGTAATTTTCGCTATATGATTGCGAAAGACCTCTTTCAAACCGCTGCAGTCTAAATCGGTACCACCACTTCTAGCCCTTTTTTCTTGGTGGTATCACTCCACCCTTGCCTCTACCCGCAAATGCCGTGCAGGGGTCATGGATCGACATGAAAGCAGACTTTAGACCAGCTAATCTATATGTATTTGCTCGCGCCGGTTGGTGTCGAAATGTCAACAGTAAAGCCCTAGATAATGAACAAGCACAGCCAGGGTTGCAAGGCACCTACAATGCCATTGCATCATGTACATAAGTGCCTTCAGCTTTTACGCGACGTGATAGCTCACATTTACACGGTCTATAGGTACGTGGTTGTGGAGTCGATTTACGTATAGCTGAAATTATATATTCCGCGTTGCCGATGTCTCCTGATTGATTGGCCACGGAGCGCGGCTGCATAGCTTCAGGAACACCGCAAAGCTCATAAGACCAGTTCCGACTATAGTTATATCTAAGGTCGATCACTCATGCAAGAGCAACTATAGACAAGTCAGACAGTCTGAACCGGCGCTATCTCGGCGCACAGGACCAATTTACTCAAGGCATAGGCCCTGTTGAACCGGTTCTTGAGTAATTGCTTGATTTATTGACTGTCTGATATATTCTTCCCCTCTTTTAGGCAGACCTATTATATTAATCTTAATTAAGACTCCTTTTATTATATAACTTTTTAATCTAACTTTTAAGCCTTAGATAGCCTAAATATATTATAATTATTATATATATATATATAATACCTTTAGTTTAATATACCCCTTTATATTAAAAAGAATTAACAGTTTAATAATATTAACTTTAACGCTTAATCCTCTCTTTTATTTTATTATTATACCTTTTATAGCCTTTTATAGTTAATTATAAAGTATTTATATTTATTATATTTTACTTTATTATACTTATTTATAAAAAAAATTATTTAGTAAAAGAGAAGCTGGAGCTCTGGATACCTCTAGGCAAAAAAACATCCAACAGCGGGGATTCGCTGGTTGTTGAACCGAATTGATTGTGTTGATTGATCTGTCTGCCTAATCTCCCTTGTTTCGTTGCCCCTCTTTGTACAGCGAGTTGCGCTAGAC
>JABFFF010000153.1:0-43309 GCA_013623665.1 Fusarium sublunatum
ACTCAGCGCTACCCACCCTGCCCTGACAGCTTGCCCGCCTAGGAGAGCAGAGGGAGAAAAAAAATTATACTTAAAAAGATTCGAGACCCAGTTCTCCACTCTGTGCACCCTCTCCAAAGCACTACCTTCAAAGAGGGACCTGCCACGAGCCTCATCCTCCACCACCTGGGAACATCTTCTGCGGAGCTCTCCAAGGCATCGTACTTGATCTTGTTTGTTTTCTGAAGACTGGAATCCTTTGATCGGATTCCTTGGGCCCCTCTTCCTCCCCTATCTCCGCAAATCCTCGACTTGGACTTGTCATCCACCGACAAGGTCCATTATACCCCGGGCAATTTTTGCGTCGCGGTATCCTCAACACTACGTCCATTGTCACCAACCTCGCGTTCACCAAGAGTAGCATGGACGGTCCTCAATATCCCTCCAATGGTATAAACACGACTTCCTCTGGTCAGACTTATCCTTCACCAACCGCCATCTCCCCCAACCAGCTGCAAACCGGCTCGCCGCTTCCTCAAACCCTTCCACCGCTGCAGCCTCCAACCTCGGCCATGCAGAACATCTACGGAAGCCACCCGCATACGCCGCGGACCCCAGGCACCCCAAACACGCCTGGATCGGCTTCCAACATGCCCAGCTACCAGCAGCAGACATCGCAGCCCGCGAACCGTGGTGGTCTCTACTCAATGGCACAGAACCAGTATCCTCCTCCGCAGGGCTATGGCACCTCGGCTGCTATGATGCCCCAGGCGACTACCACCGCGTCTCACCCACAGCCTATCGCGCCCGCTCCTGCTGGTGGCCGTGGACCTCCTGTGTTGCGCCCTATGCCTCCAGGTGGTATCATGTCCCAGCCTGGCGTGTCTTCGCCTTATGGTCCCGGATCGCTTATGCAGTCCACATCTGTTCTGCCAGAGGGTGATCAGCCTACTCACGTAGTCGGCTCTCAAGGTCGACGCGGTATTCTCCCTAGTGCTCCTGGCCGACCTGCTGCACCCGCCGCTGGTACTGGCGGCACTAAGAACACGGTAATTCCTGTGAAGGACGCTGATGGCAAATTCCCTTGCCCTCACTGCACCAAGACGTACCTCCACGCCAAGCATCTCAAGCGCCATCTCCTGCGACGTAAGTACGAGGAAGTTATTGACCTTGACAGTGATTACTGACACAGGTTTATAGACACCGGCGACCGCCCATACATGTGTGTTCTTTGCCGCGATACGTTCTCCCGAAGTGATATCCTCAAACGTCACTTCCAGAAGTGTTCTATCCGTCGTGGTAACCCCACTGGAGCCAGTCACTTGTCCCACCCTCAGGCACACGTCAAGAAGAACCAACAGGCTCAGAAGGCCGCAGGCCTTGCCCACGAGGGTGACCTCAACCATCTCAATGGGCTGAGCAATCTTCCCGGCGACAACATGGTCCACCCTTTTGGCATGGTTCCTGTCTCGGACGGCATGAACAACATGGCCCAGGATCAGAGCCAGCTTTCTCGATCTAGCTCGCTCGGCCGTCTTGACAACGGTAACAACGCTGACAGGCGGAACATGAACGGTCAGGTCATGGGTGCTTCCCAGCCCTATGGCGCTGATCCCAACATGAACCAGCAGCAGATGACTGGCTACAGCATGCCTCCGGCTCAGAACGGAATGCCCATGTACGGCGGTTCAAACACAAACCCACCATCTGGCCTTGATTGGTCTCAGATGTTCCAGGCTGGTGCGCATCAAACCTACGTCAACACATCTTTCAATCCTAATCTTGGACAGACGCAGATCGGAATCAAACCCGAACCTAATGCCGGGCCCGGAACGACAGGCGGCAGCGCCAGCGACCCTCTTTTGACGAATTTGGGAATGCCATCTCACCAAAATCCATACAACCTACTCTCTGATCAGATCCTTAATTTCTTCTATCCCCCAAATCAAGCCGTCGACCCGTCGAGCACGGGGATGAATCTTTACTTTTCGCCCGACAACGTCAAAGATTTCTTGGACAAGTACACTCATTTTCACATTCATATGCCGTTTATTCATGTCGCGACTTTCAAGGTCATGGAGGCGTACACGGGCTTACTCGCAGGCATGTGTTGCATCGGTGCCTGCTATTCAGACAGTGTCTCACCGTCTAATGTTCGTGACATGATGGACTTTCTTGTTGTAGCCCTTCAACGCGACTGCAAGATGATGTCCAACGCGGAGGCTCAAACAGGTCATCTGAGTCATGCGACTCGGACTGATATCGAAGAGCTACAAGCTGTATTGTTGACATGCATACTTTTGCTTTGGAACGGAACGCCTCAACAAAGGGAGCGAGCTCGGCATATCTATCCTGTTCTTGCGGCTAATGCCCGGAGGTTCAACCTTTTCCATCCGTCAAACGATCCTGCCATCATGTCTCCTCTGCACAGAATTGACTTTGATCGGAACAACTTCAGTTTACAACAATTCAACTGGGAAAACTGGATTGATCAGGAGCGCAGAAATCGTTTGATGTTTGGTGTTTTCCTCCTGGATGCAGCGATGGGACTCTATTTCAACGCAGACCCATTGTTTGATGTCTTTGAATTCCATCTGCCTCTTCCTTGCGACGACTCAGCCTGGGATGCTGACAAGGCGGAGGACTGTGTTTCTGCACTTGGCCTTAATGGTATTGATGCGGCTCGCGAGACAAATCCTTACGGCACGCAACGTGCAAAGCAGCCAGAGATGGACTGGGCTCTCAAAACACTTCTGCATACGTCGTATCAGATCCAGCCAGGAAGTACGAACCTCTATGGGAAGTTTGTTCTGATCCATGGCATTTTGACTCTGATTCGGCGGGCCCAGATCGACGGCAATGCAGCTCAACTGTCCAAATTTGGAACCCCTCCTCCTAATGATTGGATGACCCCAGCCGGCAGCAATAGTGGACGGGGTACTCCTGTGGAGGGGGCGGCCGCGAATATTGACCCACAGAGTCTGCAGGCACTTGTTATCGCTTTAGGCAAGTTCAAGAAGAACTGGGACGCGGATATGGCCAATCAATTCCCACCGGTTTTACAAGGATCTAGCAACCCTCGGCGGCATGGCTTCTCAAGGGACGGAATTCATTTCTATTGGCTTTCTAACTACTTGCTCAAGCATACCCAAGCGGCTGATCTTCGATTGTCTCCTGATGCACGCTTTGTGCAAATCATGCAGCTACTGAAGTCGGTCAAATCTTGGGTGATGTCTGATGGCGCGACAAGAGGGGAAGAATTAGGATCAGTCGGAGAGATTGATGATCAGTATGGAGCTATGGATCTCACATTAGAGATGGCAAAACTATTCAAACCTCTCCCACAAGTGGTGGAGGACGCTGGTACTGCGTCTGTCAAGACGGAGCTTGACACAAGGACGGCAGTATGATTTTTTATACAACAAAAAAGCACTCTAGGGGTGGGGGTTGCATCTGGAGGCGTTGCATTCTGATTTATTCTTGTTTTCTTTGTTTCCTGGGTCACTGGGTTTCACCAATGTGAAGGTCATCTCCGGGTAGACCGGATTGGTCTCACGCGCATCCAAGGTTGGCACTTTTGTGCAATGCATTTGTTGAGAATAGACAGGAAGAGGAGTTGCCGCTGCATATTAGACTTTGATCAAGATAGAAAGGGAGGTCTCACCGGTTGACGGTCTTCCGGTAGATCATCATGACTTGATGGCTTGGAGCTGATTAATGATGTTTTCCTATATTCCCTGTTGTGCCACTGAGTGAAGTATGTATTTGAACTGGACCTGATTCGCAAGTGATTCTTCGAGTACTGATATCTATGTAGCTCTCATAAAAAACCCGGGAGCTGATAATAACCCCAATCCCTCCTGAGGGCCAACGTCATGGACCACAATTGGCCGTGATGTATCCCCTCAGTTACCCTCCTTTTCGTTCCTGTCAACAGTGATAATCTTGGGCGTGTACTTTTCAAGTTGAGCCTTGTCCTCGTCGGTTGGTGTGAAGCCAAGCGACTTCTCGAGAGGATCAGTCAACATAAGTCCTCCAGCGCCCCAGGCGAGGATTGCGGCGCCCACGCCCAGACGGGTCTTTGGTGAGAGATTCTTGTATGCCCTGGATGGAGAATTGTGAGTAAAATGGAACTTGGTGGACACGTGTGGAAAGGACGAATGAAGGCGTACTTGAGCATCGTGCGGGTGAGTGGACGGAGTGGTGAATAGTTGAAGGGACAATTCACATGACCTGTTTTCCTCTACCAGAACTGAGCTTTAGGATCGGGGATCTTAAAAACCAGTTTGGCACAATAGGTACCGACGTCCTAGATTGGGTAGGATATGGTATTTACAAGGGAAATGTCGTTAGAGATTGGTGGATGAGAATCGGATGGAGGAAAATTGAGGTTGAGGTGGAATTTGATAGGCCGGCCACTGGAGGCGCATCTTCTGTACAGGTATTGGCTAAAGCTTTCGACTGCCCGCACTTTAACTAGCTCCCGCTCTAACGTCCACGTCCATCTCCATCGCAGGGACAACTCGACATACCTGACCTGAGAGTACAATCCAATCATTCGTGCTACGGCTCTCGGCTTGAGTTGAAAGATTATCCCATCTTCTGCCCTCTGCCTCTGGCATCTCTGGATGTGTATCTCCGCCATGACTACCCACAGCGCCCATCCGACGCCCTTAGAACCCCATCTAACACAGCTTCCTTATGAAATCATTAACAGTATTACCACCTTATTATGTTTGCAAGACTTTAAAAATTTCCGTCTCTCTTCGCCAATAATAGCGGCATGTACAAAACCACAACTGACCCTGGCTCATTTCGATGGTATGCCATGGAGGAAGGACGGCAAACGACTGCACGAACTGTCGCTAATACCAAGCTGCGCAAGGCGCATACGGTCCATCAACTTCAACATGGCGCGCATGGTTGAGGAGGAAGTCGAATACGCTACTTCGCGCATCATCAGTCCAACTGAGCTCAACAGAAGATGGGGTCCCTATCTTGAGACTCAAGACGTCTTCCTGGACTCGATCGAGCTGCCGCTTGATTTGGTCATCCCCGCCCTGATGCGGCTGCCCAATCTTGACACTGTTTGTTTGACCTGGACAAAATGTCCATGGGAGGGAAATAGAGACATTCAGGATGCGTTTATAGAAAAGGAATCCGTGGGGCTCGCCGGCGATGAGATATTGGAATCGCAACAGGCTGTCCTGGAGGCATTACGAAAACGCAACATTCCCCTCAAGAGTTTGACATTTGAGCCGTTGATGCATCCGGAGTTGACTCTTCCGTCATCCATGGATAAAAAAGTCTCGACAGTCTTCGGTTCTGTAACCCAACTGCATTTGATGGTGAACTACGGGGTAGACTTGTTCAAGCCGGACCGTCTCGACTACTTCATTTCCTTAATGCCCAACATACGAGACCTTAGGGTTCATGTTTGGGTCGTCGAGATGGAAGCCGGCGATGTCGATTTCTACATCACCAATAAGCTCCAATACCTTGAGAAGATTGATCTATCCTGCCTGCATCTCAACTTTGTCAACTTTGTCCGCTTGATCAACAACCATAGCACAACGCTCAAACATGTCGCACTACAAACCTTGTATGGGTGGTGTGACCCTTTCCAGCCTGCTGAAATCGACTGGGATATGATATTCAAGCTGATGAGGGAAAAGTTTCAAGTGCTGGAGACCATCCGCATAGAAGGCCGTTTTAGTGATAATGTCGGCTGGTACCAACTCTTCCTCCGCCACCTTACGCCTGAGGCTTGGGATGCTATCAGGTTCATGGGCGAGGAGAGTGGGCGTCTTGAGAAGTTTATCTTGGAAGGAGGTGAGTATCCTCAACCGATGTGGAGGATTTAAGGTGCATGCGTATCGATATCTGGAGAGGACTTGAGATGGATATCACCTTGTATTATGTTATATGGGAAGGGTTTATCATGTGTTGAGAATATCTAATGTATTAAATTAAGTCCCCTTAATCATGTTTTAGCTGGTAATGAATAAGCAATGCCTTCATAAGGATACAATGCAGAACAAAGGACATGTTTATTCTCTAAAAACAACTTCCAGTAACTGTCATCTCCATAGTTACAGAGGGGTGTCGTTGTCCTCACCACAAAGGGGAGTTCTCTGGATCATTATGGAAACCAGGACAACATCAAAGAGTAGTAAGTATTGGCCAATCTCCTGCCTTAACATCCGCTTGCTCATTAATGCCACCAGTTCTTGTCATCTTATAAATCCTGAGATGGCTGAGGGGTAAGTGAGGATTGAGAAGAAACTGTAGTAAGGATTGTTTGAAGTCTATATAGCTGGATCATCGTCGATGAAACGTTTGCCCTACGGTCTTGTCTCCATATCCCATTACTTTTTATGCTATTTGAGCAGTGAGGATGCGGGATATGGCTTAGCTAGCCTTAAACATGGTAGACCACATATATCTAGCTCAGTGCGTATGGTTTGAACAATGCATTCCAAGATGGAAACATAGGGTAATGCGCCGAGCACGTTATTCGCGCGCAAGAGCAAAGAAAACCCGGGACGCAGACCAAGACACTGAAGCCAAGGGGATACCAACATCCGAGACGAGACGTGGGGAGAAGGACATGCTAGAACGCTATCTTCTACTATCGACTGATCACGGTAAGCTCCGTTCCTAAGGGAGTAAAGGGAGGGAGAGCATGTCTCCAAGACAGACGGTTAGGTTTAGGTCTTGCACGACTTTGTCTCAGACAATGAAATTGTTTGAGATTACAGCATGTTACTCTGCGATATGATCGGGTGTCAGTTTCCGTAAAGATCAGTTATTTGAGATGACGCGGCCAGGTTATAGCATGCAATGGAGTTTGCGGAGAAGGAAAAAGAAACAACGGCAAAAAGAAGGGAAAAAAGACCGATGACACGCGTAGCAAGTTAGAGATATAATCTTGGTGCATTGGCAGAGGCATGGAGTAAGCTGGTAAGACAGACTATTCTCGGTACTGCAAGCCTTGTTTCAGAAACATTCCCATTCGAGGCGACGTGATGGTCGTTGGAATGCTGGGTCCAAGGCTAGACTTTGAGGGAGAGAGATGAAGAGAAGTGAAGCCAAGCAAGTTAATGCAGTGCCATGCCATGCCATGCAATGCGAGGCGGGCTACACGTGCCTGATAATGCTTGCATGAGAACATGAGACCCATCCCGAATATCTTGAACCAGCCTTCAAGCCCAGTAAGTCAGTTGAAGGGAAAACCATGCATATCCCTATTTTATTCCGTGGCTACGTGGCCAAGAGGAAGCGACGGAACGACTCATATATCGGGCTGTAGGAGACTAATTAATTAATGAACTACCTATGCAGGAGACAACCAGTAATCTGCTAGTAAGCCTCGCTCCCCAGAGAACGAAAAGTTGCAAAAGAAATTAATATGCATGTCTAGCATGGGGTTGCATCTGGAGTATTATGGTGCGTTACTTTACCAAGGCAACGTGGTAATAATTTATGACAGTTTTAAGAACTTTTGTATAGGTATCTTGCGTCTATGAGACAATAGAGAAAACGAGTTATCAATCGAGAAAACAAAGTCAAAAGGAAACCTAGACTAAGTTAATGAATATCCAAGGGGATCCCTGCATTGGACAAAGTTACCTGACCCGCTCATCAATATAGTTACGCGGGCTGCTACTACGTTGTAAGTATCAAGATAGACTCCTTGTAAAGCCGAAGGTTATTTCCCTTCATTTTAAGCGCCCTGTAACGCTTTCTTTCCGTCCGTGTTAGCGGGCAATCCGTTTGATTGGTGCCGCCACTTTAAGGGTTGCAAATCTCAGTCTGGAATGCAAGTGTCCGGAGACATACAGTACTGGTTTGCACGCCACAGCGGCTCATGTAAAGAAGCAGAGTAATAAGCAATCAGCCTGAGTTTTGAGTCAGTTGGTCTCCGGTTGCATATCCATATTCAAATATATGGGATAACAAAGTCAGTACAGTAACAGCCGCCTCTTCCGCCACAACAACCGTCAAGTTACAGCAACAAAAAAGTTAAGACGATGTGACGGAGTGACATCCCGTCCGCGGAACGCCGTTTGGATTGCCGTCCTACCTAAGTTGACTACCTAGTAATCTCCTTGGCCCGCTTTTGCCATGCATTAAATGATTACGGCTCATTCTGGTGCGTTGTGGTTGATCATGGACAAGACGTCGAGTGGCTTGACTCGAAACCTCTAAAAGAAAGAAACTTCTTGCTACATGCTAAATAGTCCCTGATCTTCCGACTGGTCCAATTGAGTTTTGGCCCGTTGACAAACATGACGGTCCGTACATTCCTGAGTCAGGCACAGCATCAGAGGGTAGTAACGGTAGCCGACTTTAGAGTTTTCTCTTCGATGCGATCTTCGTTGTGGGTACTTTCTAAGTAGTGGTTTACAGTAGACTACAGAGAATGAGGGTTGTTTGTTAATAGCGAGTTGTCTGATATGTGATGGTTGCGTACCAAACATACGTGGTTTCGGACATATACCGTGAACAGAGGCCAATTTATCAAGTCGAGGACAACGCTGAGACATATAGGAATGCAGTTGTAATGCCACATGGAGAATTTCATAGGTCTTCAAGCAACAGTTTCGCCCTTTTGTCCACAAGATTGGTCCGTTTGTGGGCAGGGGTCGCGTGGCTTATAGGCAGAGACAAGACAAGACGAGGCTGGCCAAAGGCAAAAAGACGCAGGCAGAAGGCATGGGAATTTGCCTGTTCTAGCACAAAA
Source organism: Fusarium sublunatum (assembly GCA_013623665.1). NCBI lineage: Eukaryota > Fungi > Ascomycota > Sordariomycetes > Hypocreales > Nectriaceae > Fusarium > Fusarium sublunatum. The sequence continues at coordinate 8,726 of JABFFF010000153.1, forward strand.
TGCATCTATATGGTGGAATCTATATACTGTAGGACAAAAGGGGGTGCGGATGCGGAATGCGAGGCAAGGAGAGCCTTGAACCTTTTCTCCCTCTCGTCTCCCTTCTTCTGATGTTGAGGGCATTCATCCATTGTCAACTCTCTCGCGACGAGCAAACCTTCTCTCCTGTACGATCTCGATCTCAGATCTTGCGAATTCATTCTTCTTTGTTCTGAAGTGCTTGTTTTGTGATTTGTTGCGTTTGAAAGCGTGTTTGGACCTATATACCGCTTTGTATAGGTAGGGAGGACGGGCGATGATAGCACAAGAAAGACGTTTCTCAAACAGGTACAGTACGACCGCTTCTTTGATTCCCTTTTCTTTGTATGTATTTCACGAGATTATCTGTCAGCTTGGCTTTGACGATTATGGCCTACCTGCTCGAGTCTTGAACCATGGCTATACGTCAACCACCAGCCTCGAGAAGCAATGCATTATCGACCAATCCCAGATCTGCTGTACCTGGTGCTGGCTCGGCTCGGCGCGGTATGGCATCGTCGCACAGGCACTCAAAGAGACAGCACACCCCTATGCACGAATGCGCAGGGCCATGAACGAGGCTGCATGTTTTAATACGGAATACGGAACAATAAACCAAAAGGGACCAGGCTAACAAGAGTTGTCGCATGTCACAGTGGAAACGCTTGTCTGTCTGCTAGCGCCAACGCACCTTGAAACGAAGCGAACCGACTTGTTAAAGTCTATTCCACATGACGGCGCGCAAGAAGAAGCTGAGTATCAGCAGCATTGGCGGCAGATCCAGCGGGGATAGAGAGAACAAGAAGGAGAATATGAAGGGAAATGGAGGCGGCTGGAATTTCGGACGCTGGGGGAGAACGCCTTCTACCAGCACCAGCACCAGCACCAGCACCAGCAACAACAACAACTCGGTATGTTATTCTTCTCTTGTTTTCTGGATGCGTTAGTAGTCGAACCAGCCTCTTGTTTCTTTATTAGCCCCCTCCAATTTACCTCCTGCACCACGCCCACTCCCACTCACTTCCCGAACCAAAGGCGACGACGGCCCCGTCAAAGCGGCCGGGTCGCGGGTACTTTGTAGGTACTTTTTCCAACGCCTTGCCCTTACTCATGTCGCTGTAACTTGAACTGGCGTAGGTAGTTAGTCCCTGAGCTTTTTCAAGGCTGCTCGGAATTTGTCGTTCGTGGTTCCGTCATCAAACGAGATCTAGGCCAAAAAGATGACCAAGATGACCAAGATTAAATGAAAGAGAAGAGAGAAAAGAGAGAGCAAAAGGAAGAAAGAGTAGAAGAAAAAGAAACAAACACGATATCGCGCCAATCAGCACTCGACCAAAACCTTTTTTTCTTTTCTTTTGCCTTTCTTTTCGCGGATAGACTCTTGTCTTTTTTTAACTCCAAAACCCCCCTGTTCCCCTTCACCCTCAATCTCTTGATCGAGTCTCATCTTTGACCTGGGGGAGGCTTGTTCCCATCCCATCCCATCCCATCCCATCCCTTGTCTCCAAGTTTAGTTTGGTTTCTTGCCTTGCCCCTGCTCTCATCCTTGCTCACGTTTTGCTAAAGACTACCTACCTCCCAATGGCTCAGCGGCCCACGTCACCCACCCACCCGCGCTGACAGGTCAACTAACTACCTAACTTGTACCCGTATTCGATTGTCCCAAGAACTAACATCGTCTCGTCCCAGGCCCAGGGGACCCCTTCAGCGTCTTCTGCCGCTGCTAGTGCTAGTGCCAGTGCCAGTACTGGCGAGGTCCATGTCCAAGTCCAAGGCCAGGGCCAAATTCAAGGACATTCTCACGGACACTACTTTCGCTCCCACCATCATCAACACGCCAGTTCGGCGCCGTCTCACGCTTCACTTGTCGCTTACAACTCGGCTCTGAATAAGCCCCTCGTCACTTTTGTTCCTCTCTCCGACTCCAATTCTGTCTCTTCAGTCTCCTCCACCTCGACTACAGCATCTACACCAACTTCCTCCTACGCCTCGCCCACCACAACCGCTACCAACACCCCGGTCTCGTCTCCTGCCTCGTCCACCACTTCTCCAACACCAAGATCGACACAAACATTCGCTACTCCTGTATCCTCTGCCAAATCCGCAAAACGGACCGTCCACTTCCGCTCAGGCACCACCAGCATCGGCATCCCTAGCAGTACCAATAGCAATAGCAGTAGCGCACCCTCTATCCCCCTCCTCTCTGTCGTGCCTCCGCCTGGCCAAGACGGCGGCGACGGAGAGGCAAGACGGCCCGCCATGCAGCGAGTTTCTGCCTTTCTCCCCTCGTGGGATAAGAGGTCGTCAGCCTCCCGCGCAGGCTTGTTTGGCTGGTCCTCGAACCGCTCCAGCACTTCCATATCAACCACAAACTCCAATTCATTATCCAGGATAAACACCACCGCTGCCAACGCAAATGGCCGTGTCCAGCGGGAAGCCTTTTGGCCTGCGACCCTTGACCTCGAATGCGAGAAGGCTGCCCGCATTCTCAAGTCGTTTGCCAGTATGCTTGTCTCACCACTGCGCCAGCCACCTCTTTGCTATGCTAACCTTCTCTCGCAGCCGACGGATACCTTGTTCCCTTGGAAGAAGACGACGCACAATCGACAACAAGCGAACCGCGCTCCCCCAAACGAGTCACCAAGAAGATCCCCAAGCGCATTATTCAGAATGCCGCCGGAATCGCAATCTTTACATGTATGCGCAGTGGTTTATGGATGACAGGCTCCGGTGGCTCCGGTATTCTCATTGCTCGAAAATCAGATGGCACCTGGTCGCCGCCTTCTGGAATCATGCTACACACGCCCACCCTTAGCTTCATCATTGGCGTGGACGTTTACGATTGTGTCCTCGTTGTGAACAACCTAGCCGCCCTTGAGTCGATCACAAAACCCCGTGTCACCCTCGGCGAAGACGTCGGCCTAACCAGTGGCCCCCTGGTGTCTTTGGACTCAGATGAGTCGCACATCCAGTGGAAGGACTTGGGCAACACCGTTTTGACATACATGAAGGCGCGCTGTCAGACCCAGGCCGTGAATTTGAACGGCTGCATACTAGCCGAGAGAGGAAACGAGAATGAGCGCTTCTATGCTAGTCCAGTCACGCAGATGGACATTCTAGCTGGCAATGTCTCTCGGCATGTGGAGGAGATTGGCCCGCTTTCAGAGGTTATCAAGATGGCTGAGGGAAGAACAGACTACGACGCTGCAGTTATCAACAAAGTCGCTCTCGAATGCGCTCCAGGAGACGCCATGATTGCGACGCCCAAGTCTTCAACACCCGCCTCACCACGCACTGCCTTTGGAATTCCCAACGTCGACGACCCCGATCCATTTGGTGTTTTGGCCCTCGAAATGGCTGGGTTAGAAATCAGAGAGGCAGGATCGCGACTAAGACCTACCAGCAGCCAATTTGACTTCAACCCCGCGCCCACCAGCCCAGCCTACTCGAAATTCAACAGACAGAGCACGGACACATTCATCTCAAAAAGCAACCGCAACAGTTATATGTCTTCTCGAACCGTTAAGAGTCAAATGACGGATGCTGGGACCCAGACAGATGTGGGAACCACACCCGAGACAACGCCCAGCCCAGGTCAAAGTGAAGACGGCCACGATCGGACTTCCCATACGCAAATTCCTGAAGTCACGGAGGAAGAGGAGGAGGTTGATTACACAAAGGTCGATCTTACCCCCATAAGACATTTGAGTGGAACCCACACTCCTATCGGTGCAACCAGCCACAACAACGCCACGGCTGTGGAACAAGATACCCTCAAGGTTGAGCCAAGAGACGACACAGACAAGGCTTCGAGCAACTACGATAGCGACAAGGACGATAAGAGTAGCCAAAATGGCGAGGCTCAAGATGACTCGGAGAGCGATGCGGAGGAAGAGGATGAGGAGGAACCTGTGGTATTCGAGGTAGCTGCAGTGCAGCCGGCAAGGACCCAGGCTGTTGCATCCCGCATGATCCATGCCAAGGGTAACATGGTGAACATCCCCAAGAGGATCCCCCCTCCACTACCCATGAGGAGCCCTGCCAGGACATCCCGGTCTAGTAAGAGCGAGATTGGCGATGTTGCAAACCTCAGGAGCCCTCTGCGACAGGAGGCCTTTTGTGAAGAGGACCTCGAATCAGAAGATGAGCATGAGAAGAGGGCTCGATCTTCGTCTTATCTTATGCCAAGAGAGCTCAAGATTGAGAAGGTCAAGACCGATGTCAAGAAGGTTGCGCAGCCCAAACTTGAGGTACCGGAGGCTGGAGAGCCAAAGGCTGAGGATGACAAGTCATCGGAATCTGAGGTCGAGTTCTTCCCAGCCGAGGAGGCGAAGCCGGAAAACGCCAAGGTCGAAATTCTCCATGAGAAGGTATCTGTGTCTGAGGCTGCACAGGCTGAGGAGCGCGAGGAAGATGCTCTTGAAAGCGAACCTAAATCTGAATTGAAAGACGCCGCGACATCTCCCAGAATGTCTCAGAATGAGCACTCAGACAGCTCTGACACAGCTGAGAAGAAGCACACATCATCCATCTACACTGGAGTGACTGAGGATCGATGGAGTGTCGATGGCACTTCACTGACAACACCTACGTCGGACCGACCTTTTTCGGTCATGGACGACATGACTGCGGATGAGACTCCAAGGAAGCCAACAAAAGAAGTCGAGCAGCCCGAGATGAATGAGAAGCACGAAGAGCTCGAGAAGATGGGATCAAAAGAAGCAACGGCCAACATCATCACTGTTGCATAATTGAAGACGACGCCATGATTTTTACAAAGGTAGATGGGATACGGCGCATGATGTGAGCTTTTGATGGGGTAATCACTCTGGGGGGGCCTTTTTGAGAAAACCTTTGCGCATTCTTGTCGATACTTTTTGTTAAAATGTACGTTATGATGGGTTCTTTGTGTCTGCGGGCAACTGATTCATGGCCCGTGGACGGCGTTTGCTGGGATGGGTCATAACCACTTAAAGGGTGTTCTCGAGCAGCGCAGAGCTGATACCGGCTCGAGGGGCAACTGGTGGGAGAAACGACTATATCATGGGACGAGGTGTAAAGCTGAACGGACTGGACATGTGGATAAAAGGATCCTTGAAAGCAAAGTGATCTGTACTGGGAGTTGTTGTTTTTTCGATGGGATTAGTAGAGGTGAGCCTACGACGACGTATTATTCTTAATGTCATTGAATAGATACAATACGAGCCTGGGACTATGGCACTGGGTTTACACTTTGTTTGATTGAGCCATTTGATGTGAATTTGCTGTGCATATTGTTCCTTGGTAGTGAAGGCTTCTGCTCTTAGACGTTGGGATGAATGAGACTGGCACTGGCACTGCAACTGGCAGCCGGTTCTATTGTCCCTCTTTTTTTCTCCCACTGCCTGAAATTCTGATTGAAGTTCTTTATAACTTTTCATTTTCATCCCACAGAACCAATCCTTTGTTTTTTTTGAAAGGATTTTCTTGATGGCGCTCCCAATACAATAAACACGATGATGGTCTATCACTGCACCAAGACTCCTACCAAGGAGGACATGGCAGGTCACGTGCCATCGCCAGATACTCCAGCCACACCCACCCCCGTCGCGTCGTCGCCACGGTACAAGCTACGGGCGCGCAAACCTCGAGAAGGCTCGCCTACGCCTACGCATACGCCTACACCATCGCGACGCAACAAGCGGGCACTATTACTGCTTCAAGACGATTTGGGCCCCGTGACACCGTCACCACAGAAATACCACCAAAACGGTCTTGTTTTCAGCGACATCAGCGCAGGTGCAAGTGCAAGTACAAGTGCAAGGAGATATCGATATCGAAGTCGAAACCGCACAATGTCGAGTACCGCGGGCAAATGGCGCGAGGAGCAGGTCCTCATTATCTGCCCCGGCAGCCGCACCACCATGGCCCAGCTCGGATGCAGTGAGCTGACTCCTCCTGCGCGGCGCATGCCCACGAGGATGTTCAAGGAGGGCGATCAATGGGCCCCCTATCACAAGACGAAGCGCACGAGGGTTGTCAATGGCGTCGAGGAGGAGGAGTGGGTGGAGGATGTTGACGAGGATGAGGGAGCTGTGTATCCCATTCAAGGTAATTAATTCTAGCCATTGAAAGACGCGACAAAGACGAGGTAGTCGATGCTAATTGCGCATGTAGCCGGTCGCATCGTCAACATGAGTGCGCTCCTCGCTTTTCTCGATCATGTCCACGGCCTCCTCACTACCACATACCACAACACTCCCATCATGCTCATGGCCTCACCGCAATGGACCCGACCCGACTGCGAGACCATCGCCCGCTATGTTTTTGAGAACACGAGAACGCCTGCGCTATGTATAATCCACAGCGGCATCGCTACACAGTATGGTCTGAAGTGGCCCAACATGACCGTGGTGGATATCGGTTACGAAAAGGTCGACGTTACGGCAATCCATGACGGACGAGTCGTGAACCACATGGACGTAGGCACATCTGAGGTCGACGGGGAAATCAGCGGAGGCGAGGTCTTTACTCAGAGCCTGCTCAAGATGCTACAAGCTAAGGGCTTCAACCGCGACATGGCTGAGCAGCTCAAGAAGAGCAATATCTGCGAGGTGCTGCCATATATAGGCACTGAGGACGAATTGATGGAGCTGCCCAAGGAGAACACCGCGGGTGCATTGGGTGGTCAAGCAGCCTCTGGTGCTGGTACCCATGACTCGGCTACGACAAAAGCCCCTGATGCGTCCAATCCTACAGAAAATGGAGGCGGCGAGGAGGGCAATGGTAACGGAGATGAAGATGGTGTGCTAGACGTGGCAGCCATCGTGACAAGCGGCCAGACCAAAGAATTCCTCGCCAAGAAGGAAAAAGAAAAGGAGAAGGCCAAGGGTGGTAGAAAGAAGGGCGAAAAGGAGGCCGAAAATGCGGCAAAGGCTGTGCGTCTACCCAACTCCAAGAAGACACACAATACCTTTTTCTACGAGGAGATTGTCCAAGAGGAGGTCCCTCCTCCATCCAAGGAAAAGGAGAACGAAAAGGAGACCACAGAGAAGCCTGCCAATGGCACAACAGAGGCCCCCAAGCCTGAGGAGGGTGAGGCCAATGGAGCTCAACCTCGGCAAGGAGAAGACACAGCTGTGCCCACGACAGAGGCACCTAAGCCATCAGAAGGTCAAGAACAGGAGCAGACACAGCCTACAGAGCCCAAGCCCGAACCTCAACCTCAGCCCGTCAACGAGACGCCCGAGAAGCGACCAAAGCGTATTCGTCGCGATGTCGAAGTCGGTCTCGAGCGCTTCAAGTTCGCCCAGCGCCAAGAGATCGACCGCATCGTCAACGCCATTTATCGCACCGTTCAGGGCATCGATGACATGTACATGCGACCCGCCTGCTGGGACAACCTCGTCTTTGTCGGCAACGGCTCGCGCCTGCGCGGTCTCCGCGAGAATATCCTCCAGACTCTCAACGCCCGCCATCTCGTCTCCCCCTCGACAGCGACCATGTTCACCTCGGAGCTGCCCTCCAACATGGCCACGCCCACCGGCACCGGCGCCCAGACTCCCACGGGCTCCTTCACCGGCGCGCCGCACCAGCTGTCGTCGGGCGGCGTGAACCCTCTTCTGCAAGCTGCCACAACGGCCGCCGCCGCCGGCACCACGGTCAACAACATGGTGGGCACGCCGCAGCCTGCAGGCTCCGAGGCCGGAGGGCCTGTCACGACCCATCACTTCCACAGCCAGACGCCCACGAGCATCAAGACGGCCTCTCTGCCGTCTTACCTCAGTGAGTGGACCAAGAACGGCTTCGAGGAGTCCATGTTCCTCGGTGCTCAGGTCGCTGCCCGCATTGCATTCTGCCTGCACTCCAACATGGATGCCCAGACCATTGAGGCTCAACGGCTCATGAGCTTGAGCAGAGTAGACTACAAGTAAGTAATCCCCGTCATGTTGATACAAGTACATCGCTAACGGTCAAAAAGTGAACTTGGCCCCAAGGGTATTCGCACGCACTCTATGCTAGGCTAAGAAGACTGCCACTGCCGTCTTTGAAGGCCGCGTTTTTTGTCATTATAAAGGTTTCTCGTTCATGTCGTCTCAGCCGAGGCTGTCAACACGTGGACTTGAGAGGAGTTTTGGGGCCAGCGAAACGGTAAAAGGAAGATGCAAAACGAAATGAGCAAGTGAACAAAGAGGGGAGAGCGGGCGAGACAGGTACGGGGTAATACCATAGATTCAAATATCCCGCGTATGAAATATTCTCACTATTTAGTTGCTTCAATGAGACTCAGTCCATCCACAGGTCGAGCACTTGCTACGAAATATCTCCCCTTAAACATCAACACCAAGTCACTACCTCGGCGTTTCATCATGCTTTTAATTAGAGTCATTGGAATCATTACGCTCATCATCCATAAGACCATCATCAACGACTAACACCATCATCAGCAGCATCTTAACACCTGTTGCTTATGGACCAAGAACCTCGATAAACGACCCAGGTACTCGCTTCGGCTTCATTGGTGCAACGTGAAAGGCGACCAAGAGATAATGCCACTAACCAGCGGCATTTCGAAGCGCTGCCTCTTGAGCAGCCTTGTGCCAATCAGTTCTGAGCAGATAGATATACTCGATTGTGGCAACACTTTCATCATATTAGCATGCATATATGGATCTAAGGGAGTGGGTTCAACTCACGAGATAGTTCCGACTGTAACTCCAGCCCATAGGCCGCTCAGCTTCCAATGAAGGCCGAAAGCTAGGGCGAGCGAGCAGGGAAGAGAGAGAGCATAGTATGAAATGATGTTAGCAGGTCCGCCAATTGATTGCTTGCCAATGCCCCGAAGCAATCCATGAGCACCAGCTGCGAGGCCATCAAATATTTGCATAACCGACACAATCGGAATGACCGTGGCAACAAGCTCAATGACATCCTCGTCTTTAGTGAACAAGAGCGGTAGCTGATAGCGAAGACTGGTATAGAGGCATAGGTTGAACAGTCCAATAATGCAAGCAGCGGCGAAAGCCTGGATATTGTTAGTTTAAAAGAATTCTAATCAGGGATCTTAGTTCAGAATGCAACTCACCACCATGCCCGTCATTTTGGCTGGCTCAACAAGACCAGCTCCAATCAGGTTGGCAATACGGGTTGAAGCGGCAATCGACATGGGGAATGGAATCTCGTAAGAGATGGTCGTGATTGTGGTTATGACACTCTGTGCAGCGAGATATTCCGGACCGAATCGACTTGCGAGAAGCGTGAGAATCTCAAAAGCAAGCCATTCTGCCTCAACCATGATCATACCAGGCAAAGCAAGTCGGATCATGATCCACCAGTTGCTGAGAGCTCGTCTACTGAAGCCGCCCCAGCATTGCCGTCCATCAACGAAGCGGACATACAAGAACAGGAAGATAGGGAGCAGGTTAGTGCTGATTGCTACAGCTGTAGGGGCTCCAATGAAACCCCATTCCAGCTTCCAGACCAAGAGCCAGCTGAGGAAAACGTTGAATGGCGCGACAATTAGAAGAACGTATGTCGTAGCGCGGAAGAGGCCTTGCGCTTGGGTAAATCGTTTGCCACCCTCAAAAAGAATGAAACCTGGAATACTGAATATCATAACCCTTAGGTAGATACCAGCGAGATGTGCTGATTCAGGCTCTGGAACTATGTTCTTGATGATATTCTCGGAAAACCACCACAACACACCAACTGGAACACCAAGAACGAATAAGAAACATGTCATTCGCTGAAACTGGAGTCCCACGAGATGCTTGTGACCTGATCCGTATGCTTGAGCACATAAAGTATCTAAGGAGGTGGCGAGGCCCTGGAATGGCGCCAGGCATGTAATGGCAGCGGTCATATTGGCCACTGTATGAGTTAGCAACGAATATTCACTCACTTTCACCAGAAACTAGATATCCAACTTACATGAGACAGCACCGAGTTCTAATTTGCCGATACGGCCAACAGCGAAGATGCTGGTGACGTTGATAGAATACTGCAGGAGAAAAGTGACAATGAGCGGTCCAGAATAAGTCATGATAGTCTTAGCCTCTCGCTGCCAGGTAGTCTTGATGCGATGTTCGGCCACTGCATTTTCCCATGTCTCATTTAGATGCTCGGGGAAAACACCCTCAGGCTGGGAGCCCAACAGAGGCGCTGTTTCGCTTGGAGCATGAACTGTGACAGCTGGTGTCTCTTCATCCTCGTCTAGGGGTATCTTTGTACTGAAAAGCCGGCGGTAGAGGCGGGCGAAGAAACCGTGCTGATGATGGGCGTGCTTTGGAGGAAGGACATGATTGTCTCGCAGTAAGCTGCGCTCAGCGTTACGGGACTGCTTCCTTTCTAGAGCTGTCAAGCCTGGCTCATCATATGTCTGAGGGTTGAAGACTGGCCGAGAACCTCCAAAGGCAACACCACTTGGTCGACGGTACATGATTGGATCACCCTGAAGATCAGATACTGAGGCATCGTCGATCGCGTTGTCCTCAAACTCGTCATCTGAGCATTCAGCAAGGTCTGCAGCCAGAGCTGCCTCAGCTAAAGGCGAGCCCACTCGCCATGACGACGATAATAAAGCGCCAGGGTTTCGCGGAGACCCGTAAGGCGAAATTCCAGCTCCCCTGCCTATTGGATCCATGGTATTTGTAGCCGCCTATGAGAAAACTGAGTCCTCAAACAAGCCCAGCTTCTGGCAATGATTCAGTAAGACTCAGGAACAGGTTCTTGAGAAGGCAACGAAGAACGCCACCAATGTCAGCGTGGAGTAGGTAAGAGAGGTTGTATCACGATAAGTTTTTGCGTGCTGCTCTAACGAAAACAGTCTCGCGAAAAAATGGAGGGGTGGCGGAAATGGAGAGAGGAGGGAGAAGGAGGAGTAGGAGAGAAGAGAGGAGGCTATTTCTATAAAGATATGTAGTTAGAGTCTTCCAACTTCAAAGAGGTAATCAAGCCGAGTTCACTCTTTGCCTGGCATGACTCTTCCCAGCTAGCGTCATAAAGGGCGCCATTCAATTGCCGTAAAGACTGTCCAGCTCCAGAGGTGGAGTCTTACCAATTCGGGTCAAAGACGTGCAATCTTTGGATCCAATGCGAGTGGACCTTATCTCTTGACATGATGCGGGGGTGGATCGACGATAAAGGGTCTTGTGGTTTGTGATGCTTGAATCTGGTTCGACGGTGAATGCCGTTGCTGAGTTTAAAATTCGATATAGTATCTCATGTCATGCGATTGGTTGGACTTCTGGCCAAGACCTTGTTGAGTTGCAGCCTTATCGTGACTTCATATATCATTTCTACCCATCAACCCCAAGACCGTCCAGACCAGTCGAGCTCATCATAAGACATTGTCGCAACCCATGGTATCTCGTCACTTGCGTAGCGTTGCAGTGGAATATTGTACGGTATCCGTAACCCAACCGTCGACTGGTTTCTCCCTTCTTGGCCTTGATTTTGTGTCATCTCAGGTACGTCTGACTTGAAAGCACCAACCATAATCGAATCTGCCTCTAGTAGTTCAGGCCACACCAAAACACCGATCTCCCATGATGCGATGCGCATCTCACCTGTTGGTTTGGCTGCGTCACCCCAAGCTTGCTTCGAAATATTAGCAGATGTCAGAAGGCCCCAATCGATGGATGACTTGTTGAATCGGATGTAGGTCTTGATATGCGGAGCTGCCCTCTTCCGGCCACCATCACGAATAGGTACGTCGTCAGGAAGTTCTACAGATAATTAGAATCCATTTCATTAGCTGCGTAAAATCAAACCCACTTGCGCCGTTAGGTGAATCATTGGCCCAATGATGAAAAATCGGGCGGAGATATTCCAGTTGTTTTACTTGTTGCGATGACTGAATCTTTGTATGTATGGACCCCCCTGATGCATATCCGTCTAACGATCGTCGAATCTCATCAGCAGTCGGGAAGACAATTTTGAACTTTGGCCGCCCAAGGTTTGGGTTCTTGCAACGGGTCAAGGGGTCAAATAGGGTCTTTTGCAACCAGTTATCGTTTGCTCCCAATGTGGCAATTGAAGACACTTGGACAACAATCTCTGATTCCTCATGGCCCTTACATGGGACATGTGGCAAGCATCTTTTAAGGGCAGCCCAGCCCCAAGATGTCTCCGACAGATCCTGTGAATTGTGCTTGCCTGGTACGCTTGCAATTAACGCCGCTTTGATGCTTGAAAAGTCGTATTGGGTGAGCTCGTTTGTGAGGGCTTTGCAAATGGGCTTGCGCTTATTGTAAGATGTCAAGTAGTTCAAAAGATCGATTTTGAAACGTTCCCCACTGCCAACAGAGTAGTCATCTGGAAGAGATGCAATTTTCTGTGTATTCGAAATTTTGGGAAGCAAAGGCGACTTCCAAACACCATTACTCATATTAGTCCAATCTTTTGGGATCATGTTGGCAGTATGAATGATGACTTGCGCAGTATCATCGTGTCTGAACAATATCATCATTTTGGAATGATGCGTTCCAAACATTTCAGGCATGGGAGCAATGTGGATATTGACGTTCTTAAACTCTGTTGCAGCTTGCTAGTTGGAATTAGCATATGGTAATTAAGCCCAATACACATATGAACAGGTAGTTTCACATCAACATACCTCCAACGCTATGCGATTCTCATCCTCGCGTTTCCAGAAACCGTGAACCAGGTGGACTTTGACAAGATGTCGTGTGTCATGGTCAAATGCGTTCATTAGGAACGGGATGTCATGCAAAAAGTTGAACTCCCAGCATTCTGAGATAAGGGGGTCGCCCAGCAGATCACGAAGACTGACTGCGTCTGTGTTGTCGCCTTCGGGAAGATCCTGAATCCATGTCAACTGCCATGGAGACCTTATGACAGTATTTTCGCGCTTCCTCTTTCTAGGGGGACTTATAGGTCGCTGAAGTGAATCTGGTGAATGCGCATCAAGTTCCTGTACTCGCTGGCGCTTGGCTGGACGATCCATTCCCGCAACCAGGCGTGATGTTGTGAATGTATTATGTTGATCTCCTTTGACTAGCGAAGTAGTCTGGCGAAATAGGTGAGTGGACTTGAAATAGAGACAGTTTTGTGATATGATCCGCCAACAAGAAGCTATCCTTAAGGCGAGTACCATGTGCGATGTCGGAAAATAAAGATTGCCTTGTGTTGCTGAGCAAAGGTAATACCCTGATATAGAGTGAAACAATTTCACCTATAACGCTCCGAGACTCTCAGCTTGAGCGAGCTTAAGTTGATGAACAAGGAAAAAGGAAGCAATATAGTTGAGCTGTCTGTCAGGAAGCTATCCCAATTATCCCTGCTTCTCCTTCCCTACGAGGTTGAGACCAAGTGGGACGTGCCTTCTGCTGCAGGCACAAGCGGCAAGGGAAATACCCCAACCCGAGAAGGGTAAGCGCCGAGTGGCTGTGGGCTCGGGCTCCCGATGTGGCGTCTCCAAAGCGGAACGTGGTCTCGAACTCCTGAATAGTTGATGGTAGTAACTCTGTCCTCCTTAATCCTCTTGTCTCTTTTGCCCCTCAATCATCATCGTTTGCTTTTGCGCCTGGTGAGCGCGATTGTTTACGTAGGTTTTCTGGGTTTTTTTTTCTGGTCTTTTTTCTATATTGCGATAGCTTCACTTACTCTAGCCGATCAACCGGTACGATCGCCACGGATACCTAGCTAATTGTTCTACCATCTACGGCTAAACCGACTTGTTGCTTCTCGCCCTCCTTGACGCCTCCTTCAACGGCCTGTTTTGTGTTTGAACTGATCTTTTGCGCCGTGCGACCTTCGCATTAATATATTGTCGCTTAGTCTCGGCGCAGTCTCATATCCCCCGTGTCGGCGCTTCTAGCCCACCATGCGTCTCTCTCCGCTTGCGCTACTCGCCGGGTTGTCGGTCTTCGCCTGGGCTGAAGAGGACCATAACCCGGCGACCGATCCTACAACTTTTAATGGCAAGACAGTGCCGCCATTCCTCGAGTTAACACCATCGAACTGGGAGGCAGAGCTTAAGAAGAGCAAGTTTGTGATGGTCAAGCACTACAGGTAGGTTGGCTCTGAACGGACGGCTGTCTTCTTTCTAACTAGGTGTCAGCCCGTACTGCAAACATTGTACAAAGTTCGCTCCGACGTATCAGACTCTGTACGAATTCTACTATACTTCCAAACCCCCGGTCGACGACCCAGATGCTACATTTACAAAGTACTACGATTTTCGATTCGCCTCTGTAAACTGCGTTGCCTACTATGATCTGTGTATGGAGCACGACATACAGTCATACCCGACCACGATTCTATATGAAGACGGAAAGCAAATCGAACATCTTCGAGGTATCAAAAACATGACGACATTGAGCGGCGCGGTCGAGAAAGCGCTTGCCAAATCACACCCAGGACGACCAGAATTAGTCGAATTACCCAATCCCGGTGATACCACATTCCCCGCCGCAAAGGCCGCGGAACCCGAACCCGAGAAGAAGGAGGCTGAAGCGGATCCTAAAGCACCAGTTGGAAAGGCTGCCGGTGATGCTCCTGAGACGCCTCTTGAGAAATCGGCTGAAGAAGCGGCCGGAAAGGCCGCAGGCAAATCCCTTGACGATGTCACCGAGACACCCAAGGAAACGGACAAGTCTGATAAGTCTGAGTCAACTGAGAAGACTGCAAAGGAATCCGATGCTGCCAACGACGATAGCAGCAAGAAATCATTTGGCGATGACTGGAAAGTCCCCAGCACCGGAGAGATGCTCAAGAAAACCAAGCCCCAGGATCCCACGCCCAAGTACAACCTTGAAGGTGTCAGTGCTCCTTTGACTCCTGAGAACTTCGACAAGTTAGTCACCAACTCAAAGGATCCCTGGTTCATCAAGTTCTACGCGCCATGGTGCTCTCACTGCAAGGCAATGGCCCCTACGTGGGAGCAGTTGGCCAAGAACATGAAGGGAAAACTCAACATTGGCGAAGTCAATTGCGAGGCGGATCACAAGCTCTGTACGCAGATGGGCGTCAAGGCGTTCCCCACCATTTACTTCATGACTGGCGCTGAGCGGGCCGAGTATAAGGGTCTTCGTGGGGTAGGCGACTTTGTTGCGTATGCCGAAGGTGCACTTGAAGTCGCCAATGGTGTTCTCGATGTCAATGCCGAGAGCTTCAAGGAGCTCGAAAAGACCGAGGAAGTCCTTTTTGTCTATTTCTACGACCACGCTACTACAACCGAGGATTTCAAGGCACTGGACGCTCTGCCTCTGAACCTTATTGGACGCGGCAAAATCGTCAAGACAAATGACCCTGAATTGTGCTCTCGGTTCAAGATTACAACTTGGCCTAGACTCTTGGTATCGAGAGAAGGCCGCGCAACCTACTATACTCCCATCACTCCTGATGAGATGAGAGATGTCGACTCACTGGTCTCGTGGATGAAGTCTACTTGGCTTCCGCTTGTTCCTGAGTTGACCGCCACCAATGCTAAGCAGATCATGAACCACCGACTGGTTGTGCTCGCAATCCTCAACCGAGATGACGAAGACCGCCTCCAGAACTCGATCTCTGAGCTCAAGGATGCTGCGAACGAATGGATGGATCGTCAGGTTCAGGAGTTTCAGCTGGAGCGTAAGAAGCTTCGTGATGCCAAGCAGATGAGGATTCAGGAGGCTAGGGACCGTGACGATCAGCGTGCTGTTCGTAACGCCAAGGCCATCAAGATCGACATGGACTCTGCCCGCCGTAAGGAAGTTGGGTTTGCCTGGGTCGACGGTATCTTCTGGCAGAGGTGGATTGCCAGCTCCTACGGCATCGATGTGAGGAATGGCGAACGTATCATTATCAACGAGGAAGACGTAAGACCCCAAGATTCCCTTGCGTTTAACGCTTACTAACAACATTGCAGCGACACCAGTTCTGGGATACCACTCCTACGGGCAATCCCATCAAGATCAGCCACACCTCTATCATGGACACTCTTGACAAGATTGTATATGGCCCCAACCCCATCTCCCCCAAGTATACCATCAGCTCTCTCTCCAAATTCTTCTTTGACATCAAGATGAACTTTGTCGACCACCCATTCCTATCTTTCGGATTTGTTATCGTCGCCAGCTTTGGCATCTACTCTTGGTTGCGCAACCGTACCCGACGGTCTCGTGGTGCCTTCTTCCGCATGGACGATTCGATGGGTCACAAGGATGGAATCCTTGGGCAGAATGGCAACGCCAAGTCCGACTAAGGGGTCGGATTTTGCGCGATCAGTGTTGAAGAGGGGATTGTGTTACCGGGAAGAAGATGGTTTTGATGCTTGTCACGAAACACCAGAATCGCTGTAAAGTGACGGCCATCGGTTTCAAAAGGAGGGGTTATTGGTATGGGTTCACAACAGGATTTCTTATAGTCATGTGTTGTCAAATTGCGGAGTTTTGGGTTTGGTATCTATCTATTTAGATTGCATGGCACCTGCATACTACCTAGGATGAAGGAAACATACTTCTTGCATATGTCACGTTCCGTCCATGCTACCCCCAATGCCTGTGTCCACGCTTTGCTACATAGTTGACTCTTTTCTCTTGCCTCGGCCAATGAGGCTTGTTGTCTCAGGATTGCCCTCAGATCTGTCAGCTCGCGCTCAGTTTGGGCATAACAGTCATGTTTCTAATTAAGAGAGTGAGCAGGAAACTGAATATATAATAAGTAGAGGGTTCAAATAGTATAAGTAAAGTACATATATATTTTGTAAATCAATATAGACTATAAAGTATATATCATAGCTTTCTACAACCTACTTATAATAACTAATATCAAGCTTTTTATGCCTTTAGGTAAAGATTATTAAAAACTCTGTAAGAGACGACATCCTAAGTCAGAGATAAGTCAGGGAGCCTTAATTGGCCGTCATCAATCTAGTTCCCGTCTAAAGAAAGGTCGCATACTTGAGTAGTTATCACCCCTAACTTCCGGCTACTTGCAGTTTTCGAAAATTTCGACACCTCTCGAGTGTGAAATATCTACAGATGGCTCCCTGTCTTGATCAAGAGATTACCTTTGACAACCTACCTAGGTACCTATTTAGACACCCGTCCTTCATTCTATATGAGCAAGTGGTCTCTTATAGAGGTTTTAAATAATCTTTACCTGAAGGTATTAAAATATTTATCATAATCATGTATAGTAAAATTCAAATGATATCACGAGGAAGAGCAAAGATTGGAGTTTTAGGAGTAAGACGCCATTTTAGAATCTCGTTGTTACTAAGTCTTTTACTACTAGCATATTCCTGTTCATTTGCTCGTCAAATCCCAATACCACCAATACCTAAGTTTACAAGATACAAGCGACTGATGTAGAGGATAAAGGTATTCGGGTCTATCCTTAGTTGCTTAACCCATATTGACTTCAAGTATACAGCTCAGCGGTTAGGCTGTTGAGCGTAAGTCCCTCCTCAGCGATATCATGCACCTCGCCGAGAAACTCAAGCGGCATCTCAACAAGTGTGCCACGGATACGCGACAGCCACTGCTTGACTTCCTGCACACCGCCAGGGAACTCTGACTGCACAATGTGGCCGTACTCGACCTTGCCCTTCTTGCGCTCCTCCTTGACGTCCTGGTCTTTCTTACCGGGGATGATGAAGTGCTGTGAGAAGAACTTCTTATAGTCGTCCCAGCTCTTGGCACTGTTGCTGGGCACGGGGTGGAACGCCCGGTCAAAGGTCTCGGTGTTGACGCGCGCCGTGTTGGTCCAGAGGCGGTGGAAGTCTGGGTGCAGCGGATCGCGGACGAGCATGTCGGCCGGAGAGCCCCAGTCATAGTTGTTGGGGTCGCGGTCGACGGGAGTCCAGTTCTGGTTGGGCTGATCCCAGCGCTGGTCGGGGATGAGGCCGAGATGCTTGCGGAAGAGATAGCGGCGCAGGGAGGCGGCGAAGCGGGAGGCCGTGTAGGGGCGTCCGTTCATGTACGATTCCACGGGGGTAGGATCCTCGATAACAACGGCAATCTCCGAGTCGTGGTCTCCGAGCTGCGAACGGTCGTTCAAGTTGGCTGAACCGCAGATGACAAGGCGGTCGTCAGCAATCAGCAACTTGCTGTGAATGTACAACTCCTCAGTCACAAACGCATCAATCTCATCCTCAGGGTTTCCATCCCAACGGAGATCAGTGACTCTAGGACCTTTGTCCATGTAGCATGAGCTGATGGTATCAAGGGTCTGGTCTGACACCTTGCTGGCTCCTTGCTGGTACTGTTCATACGGACCTGTCCTACCACCTTGCGAGGGGTTGGAGTAACCACCCTGGTGTTCCTGGCGCTGAGGTCTATCGTCGTATCGTGACTCCTCGTGTCCTCCTTGGAAGCGACCCTCGTGCCTGTTGTCATATCTCGAGGACTCGGAATATCCTCCCTGGTGTTCTTGGCGTTGTGGGCGGTCATCGTATCTCGACTCGGAATGGCTTGAGTAGTGTCCATGCTCTGTTTGACTCTCATACCTAGAAGATTCAGAGTATCCTCCATGGTACTCCTCACGCTGAGGACGATCGTCATATCTTGAGTCAGAGTATCCTCCTTGCGACTGCTGGTAATCATCGCGGCCGCCACCATAGTCAGATCGGCCACCGTAGCCTGACTGAGAGTATTCTCCTTGATACTGCTGTCGCTGAGGAGGTCTGCCTTCAAATCGGGGATCAGCTTGTGGGTGGCTGAATGGGTCGCGTCCTTGACGATTTCCGTAGCTCTCGTCTCGCTGGTAGTCGTCACGTCCACCACCGTATCTGGAGTCAGAATGTCCACTACGGTACTCATCGTCCTGTCGCCCATAGCCTTGTCTGGAATCGGAATGTCCGCCGTGGTACTCGCCTTCCTGTCGTCCGTAGCTTTGTCTGGACTCAGAGTAACCTCCCTGATATTCCTGACGGTACTCCCCTCGCTCTGAACGACCGCTATACTCTTGACTCTGGTATCCTCCACTCTGGCGAGAGCCAGAGAATTCTCCACGGCTTGCTTGGTACTCATCGCGCGCTGCCCTACCGGCGCTATCATCCGGGTAGCCACCTAAGTCTCGGTCCCTCTGTTTCCGAGCCTCCTCGTAAGACACACCAGTACGGGCTTCCACATCGGCCATGGTCTTGGATGTATTAATCCGGTCGAAGTTTCGGAGGTTATAAAAGCCGATATACCTAGAAGGATCTCGTACACCTGCCTTAGCGAGCTTCTCGATGATGCTAGAGCCACCGCGATTGATGGAGTTGTACTGGAACTCCATGATAGCCCTGGTTCCTAAAGCGTCCTTGGCCTGTAGGTCGCCAGCGAATGCAGGGACTGCTGGCATCAACACCCAAACATGGAATGGCTCGCCCTCATGATCAGCGCGGATTATTCGCTCTACCAATGCAGCACCAATCTTGTTCTTAACAGGCTTTTGCTTGTCATCGGTAGCAGTGATGAAGAACTGAGTTGTTAGTGAAAGCCTTGTAAAGGTAGGGGGTACGTACTTGATTCTCGATGTAGATGAAGTGCTTGGCCTCAGTGATTACCTTAATGTAGGCATTCTGAATTGAATGCTCAAGAGCATGGCCCGATGACCATTCAGCGCAGCTGTAACTTTTAGTCAAAGGCGAGTTGGAAGGGCGGTTTCGTCATACCTTCGGATCATCTGAATGCGAGGCATGTCGCCGTCTTGAGATCTATGGCCACGGCCATGGTGATGTGATCCTCTATCTCCTCCGAATGATCTGAGCGTGTCCATTCCGCGGTTGAAATGCTCAGTCAAGCCGCCCATGGAGTCCTCGCCTCTGGAGCGTCTATCACCATGGCCAGAGGACTCTTGTGGGGGTGCCTCAATCTTGTGGTACTTGCCAGGGTTCTTCTCCTTGTACTTCTCTCTAAAGATGAAGTTCCTGTCCATATTTAGCCATTGTTGGGTTGCAAAGGAAATCAGGCTGTCGACTAATAACTCACCATCGGTCGACGAAATGATAAACCATGTCCTTGGTAATGGGCCCGTTCATACTCAGGGCCACATCTGACCAGCCCATTCTCGATGATTTTGTCCGGTCAACTAAGATTAGTTAGCTTGCAATGTATAGAGTGTGTAGCAACGTATGAATTAAGCAAGTAGAATGTCTGCTGATGTTGGAGTGCACCAGCCTCGAATATGCCAAATCCTGGATGCTTCCACGCCGAAAATTGGAGAACTTACGCTTGTTTTGATTCCAGTCCTTCACGTCACTAAAGTCATAGACTCTTGCGTTATTATAGTCTTGGCCGGGGAAGATGATGGCATCCAAGTTGCCAGGGTGAGCGTCCGCGATGGGGTGGCCTGGTATTGTCAGTATCAAAGTCTATACAACAGTCGTAAAACATACTGCTTGTATCCCATCGCCCGAAACCTATTATTACGAATTAGCATTCATCATTTCGTGTGGACTGTAAGAGTTCATACACATATCAAGTCCTCCCATGAAACCCAGTCTGCCATTGTCGATAAGGAGCAGCTTCTCGTGGTGTGCCCAGAATAGCACAACATCGCCGGCAGTACCGTAGACTGATTTGAGAGCTTCGGTAGACGCTTTGAACAAATCAAAATTGGTCAGAGCCTTGATCGACTTGCCCAGCTCTCTCTGCAGGTCAAAACCAGTAGGGACGTGATCGGGGTGACGGAAGACATGGATGTTTTTGTGAAGCGACTCGAGATAGGTTCTCGTGTGAGATGAATCTAGAGTCAGGGCTGCCTCTACTTCTTTATAAACGATGATGTAGACCTGTACACCTCTTTCCGCCGCGGCCTTGAGCATGTTGTCTAGACGGTACTGCTCGTTCTTGGCCGGAGGTCGACGCAAGTAGAGCTCAGGGCTCAGCCACCAATCGAGAATGTAAATGTTCTCTCGGGCCTCTGATGGCTATATGTTAGACATGTATTGATATATGCTTTGGGGAATAGTCAGAACTTACGCTCGAGGGCCTCAGAAACGGCCCAAAAGTAAGAGGCACCATCGACGTACCACTTGACATTACCCTTTGACTCAGCAGCAAAGGAGCTGTAGCGGTTGATGGCCTGCTGTCTTTGAAGATATTCGGCAGCGTCGTCGTGGGGACGAGCTTTACCCTGGGATTGATTGCCGCCACCTTGAGAGTGGCCACCGTCTTCATGATGCTGGCCATGAGATTGAGCCTGTCCATACTGGCCTTGGCCTCCATAGTTTTGACCTGAGTGCTGACTCTGTCCGTATTGACCTTGATCTCCATAGTTTTGGCCTGAGTATTGGCTTTGGCCTTGGCTCCCGTAGCTTTGGTTTGAGTATTGACCTTGACCCTGGCTTCCATAACTTTGGTTCGAGTACTGGCTTTGGCCTCCATAGCCTTGACTTGGGTACTGGCTCTGTCCATGTTGACCTTGGTCTCCATAGTTTTGGCTTGAGTACTGGCCTTGGCCCCCATAACTTTGGCTTGGGTACTGGTCTTGGCCTCCATACTGGCCTTGGCTTCCATAGCTTTGACCTCCATAGCTCTGGCCCGAGTACTGGCCTTGACCTGAATGCGGCGATTGGTGATGGCCTCCTTGGGAACTCTCGCCACCATGAGACTGAGAGTGATGCTCATCGTCGTCGTCTTTTCCGCTCAGAGCATTCTCCACGTGCTCACCGACCTTTTTGAGGAAATTCATGCTGAACGACGAGCCCGAGGTTTAAAGCCTCCGCTTCTTTCAAGTTCTGGTGTAAGAAACTGAGAATAACGGTTCAAAATAGTTAAATGAGTTGATGTTTATCCAAGATGCAGTATATTTAAGCAAACAAAGGTAGATTGCTTCAGTGATGCTGACAAGCTGACGCCATGAGACGAGCTTGAGCAACAGAGAGTGGAGAGCTGATGGTGACGTTGATGATGAGCGGCTGTTTAGATGCGCCTAAAGCGGAGAACCAATGAATACGAGGCACCTCACGTAAAGTGCCTACTGTACCGAAGTACCTCGTGCCTCATCTGGAGCTTGTTTATCACATAGCAATCAATCATTTGGATTGGCCAGATTTGCAGGCATCTTGTTGAAGCCATGGCTGGGTCAAGCTGCGGGGCTATACATTAACAGACAAGATATTCACAAGCAGCAACTCAAAGAAAAGTAACGTCGATACGCACGTGAATCAGAGAGACGGATATATCCGTGACATCAGTTCATTAATTAATTAAGCTCTTTCAAATACTCAATGGCAGTGATTCGCACTCTTTCATGTCTCCATGTCCTTTACATTGATTCAACTTCAACTGCCGAGGCTAAAATCCGTCCTCTAATGCAAGGCAACCCATCAGAATGGGATCAGACCTCGTGGACTGACACCCGTAGCTAATGAAGCTGTCGTTGCTTCAAGCCAATGGGGATTCAGACTGTAGCAACTCCTCGGCAATGAATCCCTAGTCTGTTGTGATTCGACATGGATATAACTCGGCGAGAGGACAAGTTGTATATAGAGAGACCTCACAAGGCCCAAGCGACGCAACGCAATATACAACTTGTTTAAGTTATAAAAGATGTTCGCTTTACACTCCCGTCTCCATCCGTCCCGTCCCGTCTCTTTTGTTTCATCAACCTATCCATGGTCTAGGTCTTGGTCTCAGCTCTTCACAGCTACCTATCTCCTAGAAAACAACCTTCCAGATTCGTTCGGTGCGCCATTTTCCCTCCAAGTCTGTGCGAACAGTGGCGTGCAACCCTCTTGATAAATCTGCGGTGTGAAAAGAAAATGGAAGGGTCCTAGACTATCCCATCACCCATCAGTCCATGTCGCTGATGGTGGTGCAGGCTTGCAGCGGAGCCGTTACGGCGGGAGCTAACTTGATGGGATCCGGCAGGTAAGTAATGGATGGAGTGTAAGTTACTGGGGCTGCCTGCAATTACCCGGCACCAACCCGCTGGAAATGCTTCTGGCAGCCGCTATCCCTCGGGTGTGCCAGGGCACCTTGTCGTGGCTGCAGGGGACGTGACCTTGAAATTTGGTGATCCAATGCCCTGACGAATGAGTTTTTTCCTGGCCCTGCATGATTCTCTTTACTTTACTCGAGGCTTCCAATCATTGAATCACATTCATTAAGAGAGGCCTTGGACCTCACCCTTCAACCTCGTGAGCCGATATTCTCCGATAGTCTTAAGAACATCTTTTCATAACCCAGAAGATCCTCCATTCTTGTCCCTCAACCACTTAGTTGATCGACAAAGTTCAATAGGCTCTTCAGGTGAGTTTAGCTCCTACATCGGACAACCCATATCCCTTCTCACTATCACTCATAAAGTCTCTAAACTCTGTCTAGAAATCTTTCAGCAAAAATCATTGCCAGTGTCTCGATCAGTTCCATACTTTAAATACTGAGGCAACAAGGTTGTGGATGCGGTATACATCAGAGAAGCCTTACACATTGAAATACCATCGCTATCTTGTAAAGGATCCATCCCAGGCCTCACCCACCACTCTTCACACAAAGCTCGCGTGATCAACAAGGCACATTCGAAATGACAGAGTCAGGAACCGTGGCCCTTTTCTCGCCGGGTCAACATAGCCACTTGATCCCCTATCTCGCCGCCATCCACGCCTCCTGCATCACTCACGACCGCACTATCGCGGAATTCCTCCCGCCCCTATCTCACGAGAAACTGCTATCGTGGTGGAAAGAGCGCATCGCCGAGGTCACAGACGGCAAGCGTCTCATATTCATTCTTCTCAATGAGTCCGAGCCTGGAGCTCGGCCAAAGGGACCCGACGTGGTGGGTGTTATCATGCTTGCCATGCCCTCGTCAGAAACAGGCCCGTTCCGCGGTGTCGTAGAGAAGCTGCTTGTTCACAAGGCCTTTCGCCGCAGAGGTGGTGCTAGAACTCTGGTTGCTGCCCTCGAGGCGGAAGCGACCCGGCGAGGCAGGACTATCCTGGTAAGTTCAGAGGTCTTCAATCTATCAACACAAGGCTCTAGGGGCTGACCATACACTTAGCTTCTCGACACTGAGACTGGAAGTCCTGCAGAAGAAGTGTATAAGAAACTCGGCTACACTGAGCTCGGCCAGATCCCAAAGTATGGCCTCAGTCCCAACGGCGAACTCAAAGATGGAACCTTCTTTTGGAAGCATTTGACATTGCAGACATGAGGAATTTGAAGGATGGAACCAGGAGATATCAAAGTTCTATTCACAAGGACTGATCGAATGTATTTTAACAGACTGTAGAACACCCCCTGCAATGGAGGTAGGAGAGCGAGGCGACTCGATTTTGCTGTTTTCGTGATGGATTCTGGCCGGCGAGGTGCATCGGTTTGCTTTCTAGATACCAAAAAACAAGAACCATCTACTCGTCTCTTCTGACATTGGTGGCGATCGGCTGTCTTTCTTCTTCGTTGGTGTAGCTCAGGTCGACTGGTGCGTAGCATTCCATCGAGCCAGTCAATGTATCGCAAGCTCAAAAGTTCACAACAGGTGCATAGATGCATACAGAGATCTTGTCACATTTGTATTGACCTTGGAGAAGTCCTGTAGTGAAATTACCTGCTTTCATTACATCCAGTAACTGCATAAAGAAAGACCCATTTAATACCGACATAAACTTCCAAGAAACGCCGCCATCCAAACTTCACTTTTAATACACCATCTACTCGTCGTCCGCTAGTTCCTCGACCTTTGGCGCCTCGTAGTGTCGTTGCTGCACCTCGCCCGTGTTGACCTGGGTATCGGTACCAGTTGTCGTTGCACTTGTAGGCGCAAGTCCAGTAGCAGCTGCAAAGGCGGGGTTGGCACTGGTTCCAGGGGTGGCCGACTTCTTCTTCTTCTTTTTCTTCTCGGTCTGCGTTCAAGTTAGCTTCATGTTGACAGTTGTTTCCTGGCGGAGCTTTACTGACCTCATGCCAAGCCCAAACGGGTCTGAAACTGTCCATAAACGAAACGTCCTCCCAAAGATTGGGAAAGAGCCAAAGACCAGGTGGCGTGGTAAAATAGGTAATGCAGAACAGAATAACACGGAAAATGGCCATCAAGAAGAACAAGCCAAGAAGTCCCAGCAGTCCCCAGCTGAGATAGTAAACGCCCTGGCGTAGCACCAGAGGCCAAAGAGGGTACAGAACAATGGCGAAGATGGCAAGAAGCGCAAGACCGGCATAGATCTTACGCTTGATCTGACTGCCTTCCCACAGCCAAACATAGTACATGTCATCCCTCGCTTCCTGTTGCTGCTCAATCTTGACGGTCCACTGGCCCTTGACACGCTTGGGCTTCTTTCCATTGGGACCTGCCTGAGGCTCGACCTTAGTAACCCGGAGGGCAAGCATACTCAGGGGCAACAGCTTGAAGGTGTTCTCGAGAGAAGCTCGGTCGGTGATTTCGGGTAGAAGGGGGTTCTTCTTGCGGGCCTTCTCATAGGCAGGGGATTCTAGGACTCGAAGCGCTCGCTTGACTATGTTGCGTTAAAATTTGAAAAGCGTAATGCATTGAGCTGACCTACCTCGAAACATGTCCTTGCGCTCGCCGTTCAGGATGACGGTTCGGTTCTTGAGATCCTGGCCGCGAAGGAAATTGGCAAGAGCAATGGCCTTAGGATTGGGAGGTCCGGGAGTGATGGGTTGAGCGCGACGCTGCTGTTGACCGTGGGCATGGTCGTGGTCGTGGTCGTGATCACAGTTGCTGTGATCATGTTCACCCTGCTGCTGTGCCTGTTGCGCGCGCATTCGCATTTGCTCTTGCGCCTGCCTTTTGATATGCTCGATAAATTCCGGAACAGTCATGCCGGCCTTTTCAGCATCAATAGCGAGTTGGCGCTGCATCGCCTGGATCTGCTCAGGTGTTGGTCGTTGTCCAGGCATAGGCATAGGGATCTGACCTGGCCCAGGCTGGGGGCCAGGTTGAGGAGGGGGAGTGGACATGTTGAATAGTGGTTGATGTAAAAGAGTGTACAGAAAAGTTATAAGAAAAGGTTGAGAAGAATACGAGCGCGCGAAGAACAAGTAATAAGATGTGGGATGCAGAAGGTTTAAGAAAGTGCAAGCATGATGTTGCTGCCAATCATGTCATAGCTCGCCCAGAGACAACGGTGTTCACTTCCACCTAAAAACAGCTCCAAAATTTCCGGGCGGATTGTTGATTGCCCGACCTCCGATGAGTCTCCACATTTATCTATATCCATCTAAGCCATGTCGCATCAAGCTACCTCCATTGTGTATTATTCGAGAGCTCCAGTGCTCAATAGCCGACATCATGGGAGACCGCTTAACACAACTTCAAGATGCTGTAGATCAGGTTTGTGAAGTATTTTTCTTTTGAACTATAATGTTTGCTAATTCTTCATAGCTGGCGCAGCAGTTTGTGGCATGCTTGCACTATGTCAACAAGAGGCATGATCTTGAGATGCTTGGTCCTAATGACAAAATCCGCGAAGTAAAAGATGCACCGAAAGAGGGTATGGCATACTGTGTTGCTTCATCCAAATTCATTGATTACTTACCTCATTGCCAGTTGATTCCCTTCCGCCAGACGAGTTCCGTGCTGGAATGGTGGAGCTGTCGCAAGATCTCATCCTCAAGGAGCAACAAATTGAAGTACTCATCTCGTCGCTTCCTGGTCTAGACAATAGTGAGATGGACCAAGAGAGATACATCAAAGAACTCGAAGAGGACTTGAAGATCGCCGAGGCTCAGCGTCAAGAAGCAATCAAGGAGAAGGATCAGATACTGTCCGAGTTGGACAGCGTGATTCGCAGCATCCGACGGCCTTAAATCTGGGCTTCATCCTGTGGGTCTCCTTCTTTTTTGAGACGACCATCTTTGCACAGCGCGGAGTTAGGGAGTATGGACGGGCAAGGACTAAGGATGGGACGTTCAGTACATGGGCCGGGTCTGTTTTGTAGGGATTCATAATACAAAGGTATCTCATTCAAGTGAGCGCCTGAACGCCACCTTCTAGCGCTCTATCTCGTGCCTTACTTAATGTCCTCTATAGCAACCGACGCCTATGTCATTGTTGTATGCCTTATTTTGCCGTAGATTTGAAGAATTGGGGGTAAACATCGCGTAGTTCTCGCAAATGCTGAATTTGATATCGTGAGGCAGGGGTTTTAGGAGCAGGCACCCCTTCTTCGACCAGATGGGCCGCTGTCCAGCCAAACTCTTTGGCCTTTGAGCAGTTTAGATAGGAGTCATCTGCAAAAGTTAGAAATTGCTACTAAGGTTGGTCCATGAAACTTACCAACAAAGAAACAATCCTCCACCCGCTCGACACCTGCTTCGCGCATGGCTTTCTCGTACATTCGAGGATCGGGTTTGCACAACAAAGGTTGCTCTGCATAGTTGCAGTAAGTCAAACCATCGAAAATGTCTTCGATGCCCAAAAGTCGAACAACTCGCTTCCCATGATTCACATAGGCGTTGGTGAAGAGCCAGACTGTAACCTTGGACTTGTCGATGTCCTCAAGGAGCTCGCGTAGCTCCGAATTGGGCTTGATAATTCCCTCGAGGGGTAGGGCATCGTCCACCTTGGCATTGTAATCTAGGGGATCGATTTGGTGATGGCGCACAAGCCCCTCAATGGCCAGGCCATAGTTTGTGTAATACTCCTTATGCAACTTCACCGCTTCATCCCAAGGTAATTCCAGATGTTTTGAGAAATATTCATCGATGAGTTTGGCCATCAAGTCATGGACCTTGGCACCTGTATCCACTGTTAGACTAAAAGAGTCATATACTTTAGTTTCTGTCGAGTCCTACTTCTTGGATATAAGCAATTATCGATGTCGCTAGGTGAAATTAGCTCAAAGTTATTCAAAACCATGATCAGAGAAAACTAACAAGAATAGGACCGGTCTTCCGGCGCTCATGTCTTGAGTGCTTCCCATGGTGAACTTGATGTGATTCTGGGGATTGGAGCTAGTGCCGAGGTTGGCGAGTTGACGATATCGCGATGTCGGATTTAAGTTGAGCAATAAGGAAGAAGACAATGAGGGCTTGTATATGCGTTTGAGTGATGACAATGTCGAGACACGTGGTCGTAGTTTGTACATTGAATGGCTGCCAGGGAGAAAAGTCAGTTTAAATAGGCACAGGAATTGAAGACGGCCCGGGCTAGGAGGCAAGACTAACACTTTGCTTGGATTGATTCTATCCGTTTCTTGACGTTGTGTTTCGCCCAATGACTCTTGCGGTGTGGCTGAATAATGCTCAGTGCCATGGCTGATCTCCGATGGCGGGACAGACACTAGGTTGTTTAGTACTGTACTACATGAGGGAGCATATTATTACCTCCTAGGAGTTAACATGCGATGACCACGCTGCAATACAAGGAAGACAGCTCATTGATTGACTAATTCCACCATTAGGAAAAATGTGAGGGTTACCATTGGACTTTGAAGACTGAATGTCATGTCATGAACGATCATGGGTTTACAAAAAAGGAGACGACCTCGCTACTTGTTGTCGTCTTTCCATGATCCATATTCATGGAAGTCAGTCATAAATAAGTCTTACAGTACATGACCTTGACTAAAAAAATAGAGATAGAAAAAGTACTGAAAGCACCATTCTACCGACTTATCCTCAAATACTTGATGCGGGCCCCTGTACTTATAATCGCAGGGTTTCGCAAAGGCTACTATTGAACAAGCCAGTAGATACTCTACTATTCGAAAGACTACAAATAGTGGGTAGGCAGGTAATATATTGGCTATTTCATTGAGCAACTTGTCAGCACGAGTCGAGATCAGAGTGTATAATAGATGCATAGAAATTTGCAGGATTTATACTACGAAACATGCACGATTCATCAGTCTAAGTTTTAAAAGCTCCGAAAACATAAGCACCTACTTAACTTTATTCTCTTTCATCCATACATACAGTCAGCGAGATACCTACGCAATTCAATGGCGATCTCAAGTCCCTGCAGAGACAAAGAATTCTGCCACCTACACCGCCTAAATTATTGCCTTTCCGCGTCGAGTCAAGGCGCCCGCGACCGCCCTACTTTAAAACCATCACTGCCCGTACATTATTGCCCTGCACAGACCTCCGAGTTCTCTTGAACAGCGAACGACCGGCCCATCATCTTGCCATTTGATCAAAGCATCTGCTTTATTCACATCATATCACGTCTAGTGTGGTGTTGTCTGTCGCGTCTATTATTTACGCATCCATATCTAAGCTAACGTGGACTTGACCCTGCTTTGCTTTGTCTTGCTTTCCAGAGGCACCTGGTGACGCGACGTGTATATTTCACTCGCTGCCATCATGGCGCAGGATTCTGTCCTTCAGGAGCCTCTTGCCAGCAAAATTGAGCTGCTCGGCCTTGCCGATAACCAGCGTCATCAGATCCAGCAGTACGAGAAGATCGTGCGATTCCAAGCTACCGTTCTTTCTGGTGAACACCCAACCATCAAGCCTCCCTCTAACCTAATTGCATCTACGCAATCCTCCATTTTCCCGATAGGTACATCCATCAAGAATGGCACGTCAAAAAACCAAGCAGACAAACATCAATATCCTGCGGCAAAAACGCAGCAAGCAGACCTGTCTGCAAATAATGCTCAGCCTGCTACACCCTCTAGCACCACAAAGACCAGCAAGCCATACGGGGCTGGAACCACTCAGATCAATCCCATCTTCCTAGAGAAGTCTGATGATCTGGTGAAGGCAGAATTGCAACTGCAGAGACAGAGGTTGGAACGTGCTCTGAGAGATGAAGTTGAACAGAGACGGGTCGTTTCAAAGAGCGCAGCTCAGGGAGAGCCTGTTATCGATTTTGATCTTAACCAGGTTTTGTCAAAGGCCCTTAAGCTTGTACAAAACATTGATGGGCCCGATCCTACTACTTCTGCTGCAGATGCTACTAATCTTGACAATGCAAGTGATTCCTTCGATGACAACACTTTCTATTCGTCGCAGCACAACACTCCCTCGTCCGTTCTGACCTCCCGTGTCCGTAACGAGTCTGAAGAGGCACAAGTGCCCGAAACTTCGGATCAGCCACCGATCAACTCCCACAACGCTGCTATTTCGCGAACCCGCCCGACTGATGCTGAGCAAGTTTATCTGGAACCGTACGAGTCGAGCCAATCTCGGCCTCAACAGGCACGCCCGAACCCTACGGCCTTCGCTGGCACCTCGAGCGTTAATAGTACTTCGCGCACTGGGCAAGTTCCTGGCTTGACCATTTACAATGAGGACAAGGCCACATCGGGCCAGGATACAAGTGCTGGGCACAGTCCCAGTAATATGGAAGTCAATAGGCCTGCAGGCGATTATGGATCAGCTGCTCGCCGACCACCCTGTGAACAGTACATTGACAGCCATCCTCCTTCCCCCCTAATGAGAGCACATGAACGATCCCCTCATAATGCTCAGACTTCGCCGTGGACGGTTGCTAGGCGGCAGCCACTGGCCGCCGAAGCAACCTCAAATTCTTCTACGGGTACTCCCGCGCAAGTTGCTGCTCTAAGAAACGAGCCAATTGCTGTAACAAGTCCAGAGAGCTCGCCTCAAGGCGGGAGAGCATCAGAGAAGCGGAAAGGGAAGAAGAAGAAGAGGAAGGCTGAGAGGCAAGCGCCCGAGGCCGAACCAACCCCTTACATCAAGCCAGAGCCTCGATCTCCATCCCCCATGAATGCTCCATCCTACATACGTCCCAATAAGCGCCAAAGGTACACCCAGAATCAACCAGATGAACCTGGTTTTGAAGAAATTCGCTACGAGCCACACACTAGCCGCTATCCACTCGAACCGCTTCCTGATCGCCAAGAGAGAGATGACCGAATGCCGATTGGCTATGAAAGAGTAGGCTTTTCTTCCCAACGTGCAGCAAGTACTACTGTTCCCGGAAGTACTGTCTATAGGAGAGAATACGCCGATGATCGATATGTCACTGGCGGACCTTACGCCGTTGAACAACCTCCGCTCGTTTCAGCTCACCAGCAGAGACAGCCGATTGGGGGACGAGCAAGCTCCCAAATTAGACCAACCGACGGCTATCAACGCACAGTGTGGCCCTATTCAGGAGCACATGAAGCATCTCCAGCCGGCTTAAGATCAGATGGCGATGTCTTTATGACACCCCACAGGCCGCCGCCAACTCGGATTATTGTAGATGCTTACGGGCGTGAGTATATCGAGCCGCCACGGTCAACGATTATTAGGCATTCTGTTGCCCCTCCCGCTCGATCTGGCGAGCCTGAGATTGTATATGAACGCGCTGCACCTCAAAGACCGCAAGGGATGGAGACATATGAAGAAGGAGGGGCAGTCTATGGAAGACCGTCGCCATCGTATATGTCTAGGCGGGTTGTTACACAGCCGGAGTATATCTCGCAAAATTACAGGGAACACCAACCACGTGAGCATCAGTCACGGCCGATGGCTCCTCCGGGTGAATTTGTTGAGGTAATGGCACCTCCAGAACGACGACGCATTGAAGAAGGAGGGAGGGAGTACATCACAAGGCCGACCAGCGTGCGCCCAGCGGAGCCTGTCCGCTATGAAGTCGCCCGGGACTACGGGCGAGTGCAGAGCGTGCGACCCGAGGCAGCCGTACGTCAATACGCGACAAGTGTGCACCCGGAGAACCGCCGCGAGGCTGCACAGCCTTACGGGCGAGAGTACGGTGCCCTGACTGCGGAGCAAGGTGTCGTGAGACGGGAATACAGCACGCGGCCGGTGGAACGGTACTACAGCCAACCGATGAGAGGAGATGAGATTGCTTTTATCGAGCGGCCACGGGGAGCAACACAGGAAATTGTGTATGCAGATGATGCGAGAAGAGAAGTTTATCGCTGACCTACTGAGAGATAGGTAAACCAGCAACGAAATAGGCGTTGACTAGACAGCAATGTGGATAAATATCTACTATAATGTAATGATATGTGAAAACTGCTGTTCTTGCCTTTACCTCCTAGAATAAGAAAGATGTGATATCTGTACTTAGTCCAGCTCGAGTACAGAACATTAGATGTTAAGGTTCGTATTGAATTGTCAAGCATGTCCAAGGTAATGCGTTACAGGCTCAGAAACGAACTAGTCATCTTAAGGTAGGCTTTTTGTAACTACCTGCAACAATAACAATCGGCTTGTCTACAAGGATTCTCTCGTCTAAGGGGATGCCGTTTCGATTCCTGAACGCGTGCAAAGGAATACGATAGACCCCACAACGAGAGAAACACAGTGATTTGAGGGCAGATGAAACCATTCCCGGTCACTGGTTCAATGAATTCTTAGGAGTCTATACGGAGCAGAGAGCAAAGTGTGGATCAGAAAGGTTTCAGACAGGGCAAGGAGGTTGAGGAACGCTATTTCGAGCCCTGTAGCTACCTTATTCACGACCACAATTTCGAGACAGGCTTGGATGGGTCCATTCATAAAGAGGACCATGCGGTCAGTTCTAGACGACCTTGAGTCGGCACTTGTGTCGTTTGTGGTTTGTAAAGGACTATTCCTCTCATTGGCATATGCTAGACCGCTCACTAATAAGAGGAGACAGCTGACCTGAACTGACTGGAATGAGGTGGCATCCTAGGGAGATAATAGATAAGAAATGTGTCCGTACTAACAACAATTATCCCAGGGGTTCCCGTAAAGGCTCGTGTGCAGTATCATTCATACTGTCGTGGCATCATCTGAAGACCTTGCAGAGTTCAGGGACGACAGAGAGGCCGAATCCCGATGCTTGACCAGTCGGATCGAGTCAAAACCCTGGGAGGTCAGTGCAAATATCACAAGCCTGAGGTACGAATATGGAAGATTTGAGACATGGCGAGTCTGGCTGCTGCGGCTTCGCCCACATGTCCAGTTAGTTAATAAGTCATTTGACAGGAGAGAACTTCATTCATTGACCGCTACCAAAAACATGTAGCTGCACAGGACGAACAGATTGCTTAGATAGCGTTGGTATGGCTGTAAGCCTCGACAGGGAACCGTTTGATGAGTGGCTCGTGATGAGCATGCTCAGCTGCAGACGAGGTAAGCCACTGGAATTGGAAGTGAAGCAATCAGCAAAAGATGCAAAGACGCGTACCCGCACATATGGATGCATATCAACAACCCAGACCCGTTGCGCCACATTGAATCCAAGAATGCCGACTCCCTTGATGCCTAGATATGGAAGTCTCGTAACGCTGTGTAGTGCAGATTGAGGTCCCTGACAAAAGTGATATATTCAATGACGAGTCCCTAGTGGCTGAGGGCTCTCACCCAAGAGCCGAGCATGGCCAGGACAGCCCGGGACGCATGGGTCGGGTCAGTCAGGCCTCGAATCAGCTCCGACATACGCTCGCCCTTGGACCAAGTCACACAGACATTCGACGAGGGCTGTTGGTGGGGACGCCGTGTGATCGAAGCTTGGCCCAACGTTGGGTTAGGTTAGTCAGAGGAATAAGGTAGAGAGAGTAGCAGAGTCGACAGCGCAGCGCAGCGCAGAGAAGCGAGATACAGCTGACGGGAGATGTGCTGTAGCAGTGTAGTCTAGGCATTAGTTTGTCTGTCGTTAGCATAGAGTCTGAGCGCCTCAGGCCTTTGCTCGGAATACAATGATGTAAAAACATGCGCTTTTAGCTGCTGCTTGCTGCAGTAACAGACGAGCTTGAGTGGATGGCCGCTGGCGGAGGTGACTCCATTCTCATGCAGCGATGTGGCCCTGTACTCGCGTTCCCCTTCGTGTTAGTGCCCAAGACCACGGTACTTGTGCCGGGGTTGCAGTGTTGGTGACGAATCGGGTATTCATACTTGGGCCTTGACTTGTGATGCGTCGGGGGCTTTGCTATGCTTTGCCGAAGCCCTTGAGCTGCACACTAGAGTCTCTGGAACGCAGCCGGTTGTTGGATGGCGTTGACGGGAAGAGGCTGCCTATGCCTGTTGGAGAGCCCACGATGATACCGTGGGCTGCAGGAGGCTCATCCTAGCCTGAGCTGATGGTCTCCACCGCCGAGAGCACATCCATGCCCTAAAGGCGTTGTCGTTGGAAGACGGTCGAAACATGCATGCCCAGGGTTGATGCCGTGTTGTTGACGCTGTTGGGTTGGGTCGGGTCAAGGTCTTAGGGTTATTGATCGTCGTAGCAGGAAAAGTGGCAGATGAGAAGCTGTGCAACAACAATCTAGGGTCCCAGTTGATAAGGTTCTACGGATCTGCGCAATTGAAACTTCTCTCGAGTCCCAAGGGCAGCATCCAGGGATGGTTGACTGTGGCTGTTCCATGTTATCAAAGCCCTGGGCTGTGTCTATCTTTAGTGGCCACCCACTGCCTTGGCTACCTATGTATTCTTGATTATACTCAGCAATGGACGCTTTCTGCTATCAACGCTTTTCTCAATTGACTTCTCCTCAAACTCTGTGTCCCCTCTTCTGTTTTATTCTGGTTGTGTTGCCGGTATCTTAGTAGTTGGTGAGCGAGTCAATTCAAAGCCTAGGTTTACAGGGCTCGGGATTAGTCTAGCGGGCTGGGGCCCTCTTTTAACTCTCCCCCCAGGCAAGTTACGGTAGGCTAGCTTGATACAGGTACCTCGACACTAACTAAACAACACCTCAAGCACTTGACGTTACCAGGTCTTGTCTTGTCTTGTCTTCTACCTTACCTTAAGCCTGGGCTCCGCTTATCCCTCCCCTTCCAGTCCAGTTCCCTCACCTCACCTCAACCT
>JABFFF010000154.1:0-71676 GCA_013623665.1 Fusarium sublunatum
CGAGAGAGATATGTCGAGTTAACGGTGGGGGTGGAGGAGAGTTATTGCGGATATCAAAGCCGATCGTCGTGAGGGCGCAACGTGGCTGGTTTCTTGCTCGATCCGAGAGTCGTGGGGGGAGGGATATGAAAAGGAGGAGGATCACCAGTGCAAGGCGTGGTCAGTTGTGAGGTGTAAGGTAGGTCCCGAAGCACTCCGGAGTAACTGCGGCTGATGGATTTGGTGATGGCAGCACCTCAGTTTTTAGAGGCCAGCCTGAACTCCAGGTTCCTAGAGGCTGTAACGGGTTTAGCGTTCGAACGGGCGGTTGGGTACGTACCTTCTCCAGGTCCCGCCTATCTGGCGCTTGCGGTTCCTGGCAGGGCTGCTGCTTCAGCTACCAGCTGCCAGCTGTAAGGCCGCCCTACCTGGAGCTTAGGGGACTTGTTCAGGGCGAATGACGGGCTCTTATCGGCATCCAGCGTCACAGCAAAGTCATAGGTACCTTGGGAAACGTACCTAGGTAAGTGATCAACCCAGAAACTCCTCCTGGTAACTTAAATCTCTTAATAGGTAGTTTCATGCAATCCAGAGTCATAGCTTGTGTCTGATATTTCGTCCAATAATCAAATTTGGGCCTGCAGGGGACAAGCTTGTGAGTAACGTTTACCAGGGTCATAAGACACAGTTGGTTACCCGCCACGGATGTGGTTTGCTCAGCACAATGGCGCATGACACAGGTAATAAGAAGGGCAATTTCCAGCTTTAACTAGTACTATAGGTAGATGTACCTTACTAGGTAACTTATGTATGTATGTACTTAGAGCTACGCAAATACCTTAAAAAGTATACGTATTAGATATCCATGAGTCCATATGTAACTCAGCGTTTTGTTACTATATACTAGACGTGACTCCAAGCAAATCGATAGCTTTGGATTATGCTCCTAATGACCAAGTTTGAGCATATGATGAAGCAAGAGCTACATAGGTACGCAAATCGTGCTGCATGGTTATTCTGTTGTTTGCAAAGTCTATGTCTACCAATGCTGCGTTGCTGCAATAG
This sequence comes from Fusarium sublunatum, assembly GCA_013623665.1. Lineage (NCBI taxonomy): Eukaryota > Fungi > Ascomycota > Sordariomycetes > Hypocreales > Nectriaceae > Fusarium > Fusarium sublunatum. Next base: position 1,045 of record JABFFF010000154.1, read on the forward strand.
AGTGAATCACAGAAATTAAAGCCGAATATCAGAGTTGATGACGACGAACCCCGTCTCTTATAGAAACAGAGCTGCCAGCAAATACAGTCAAGCCTATCTTTGGCAAATCCAAGATTGGTTTAACAGCATACCTAGTACTATCGATATTGTGGTCAGATACTCATAGTTCCATCGTTAAACATGTAAACGCTCTAACGAGCAATCACATAAACCGAGACAACGACACGAGAACCAAAATGGTAATGATAGTAATGTCACATCACTTGCTTGTTAGAGATACATGGGGAAGCCAAGGCGCGTGCTCGACCGCGAAGTTTCCGGAGCTCTATGTACACGACCTCCGCTCCCCCTCATACAACCCATCCAGTCAAGGTATCTATATGCCACTCTAGCTTAGTGGGCGTTGTTCTTGTGGTGGCCTAGATAATTATTGCGTCAGTACACAGATACTCGCTCCTGTCATGAGATAATAGCTACTTACGCAGATGGAAGTAGTAGTTCTGGGCGTAACCAATGGTGACAAGGAAGACGATCAGGTGAATGATAGCTACAACAGAATCAAAGTCAGAATCCAAGAGTCATATCCAGTCTCGAGAAAGAGTTGTCCGTACGCTTGCCAGTGGGGTTCTTGCCGAAGTGCTTGGCCTGGTATCGGCCGAGGAGGCCCTTAGCCTTAACCTCGGGGGCGGCACCTCGGGGAAGCTTCTCGTAGAAGCTGACGACACGCTGCATGCGGATAGCATCAGGAGCGGCGCCAATGGCCTGCGGTGAATCGAACTCGGTCAGCCTTCTGAATCTCCAATATGATGGCTTTTGCTCCGCATCGATCGAATCGCTTCATGTCCAACAAAACTCCACATCGTTTCTCATTCATCGATAAAACTAGTCGGGATCGAAAGCGAAGCTCCATGGGGAAATTCTCTGCATCGTGTTTTGCGTACCTTGGGAGAAGCGACCTGTTTTTTGAAGACCCGGTGTTAGCGACGGAATCAATCGGAGCACCGGACACTGCGCTCATAACCGAAGGGGCTTTCTCACCTTGGGGGGGATGAGCGTCGAGAGCGCTCGGCGGGTGACGAAGCTCATGATGTCGGTTTTTCGGAGGATTCGAGACTCGAGAATTGGTCAATTGCCGCGTTGGTCCGTCGACGGTCTGCGTGACGCTCAATTGCAAGGGCTGGATGAGGTTCTGTCGAGATGATTTGGTCCCGCCCAAGTTCAGGTTCTTGCCGAAAAGCACTCGTTCCGCGACCTCGGCGAAATACTGATCCGCTCCACCCAATCAGCGCCGCAATGTTCTTGATTGCTTCAACTTCAGAATATCGCCGCAGCCCACCATCACTCACTTTAGAAACGTCACGACTACATCGCCAATTGAAGTCATCGACGTGCACCATGGCAGCCCTCCGATCCCAGAGTGCGGCTCGTCTGCTGCGAAGCGCCGTTGCGCCCCGAGTCGCCCTCTCCGCCGCTCCTCGACGATACCAGAGCAACGTCACTCAAGCCAGCGGCACCATTACCGGTCCTGTGACCAACGAGCCCGACTACGATATCCAGGCTGACAAGGCCACCTCGTACGACTCCTCAAGACGCGATTGAATATCAGAAGATGGACCACAAGTGCTGACTGGCTACCAGCACCTATACTCCTGTCCCTAGACACGTCCAGGATGGTAGCGAAGATATCCTTCCTGCTGCCGTTATCTCGGGCGCTCCTATGGAGCTCCAGGCTCGAACAGTGCGGTTCGTTTATTCTTCTATGAAACACAGGCAGCACAATTCGAAACTGACGATAATCATAGCATTTACCAGGAAGCCAAGCCTGCCACTCAGTCCGGTGACTGGCGTGGTCGACGCTGGCGCATGGACTGGGATATTCTCCCCAAGGGTCACCGATGGGAGAACCCTTTGATCGGCTGGCAGTCTTCGGGTGACTTTATGCAGGGCACCCACATCAACTTCGCTTCCAAGGAAGATGCCATTCACTTCGCTGAGAAGCAGGGCTACGAATACTTTGTCCAGGAGCCTAACTCTCGCAAATTCGCTCCCAAGGCTTATGCCAACAACTTCCTCTACTCTGCCAGGAAGCTCAAGCACATCAGGACGAAATAGATGGCTAGGATAGCCCGGCTCTTATGTAAATATGTTTTTATGGCTCAATCATTGTCATTGTTTATCGGATTTAAGAGAGGTCCTACGATTTGACTAGATGTCATATCGCCTACAAAACAATTGTAGATTCAATCGAACGAGGTCGTTAATCATTTGTCTAGAATACTATGATGGCTCATGGCATGCCGCAACAAACCCAGCCTTCAAAAACGCCATAATGATGATTTTTCATCTCGTAATCCTCTCCAGAAGATGCCAACGTTACCCCAACGCCAAACATCATGTCCGTTATCAAGCTTAAAGGCAATTTGCCAATTAATACAAAGCACTACTCTTCAACCATGTTATTGGTCGGGTATCAATTTTACGTGGTAATCATGGGCTCATGACCGTTGTCTGCCTGGGAAGCCCGTCTACCGGGGCTGTCGGGTTCTTCGCCATGCAAGCCAATGTCCAGTCGATCGGGAATATTTTTACGTTTATCCCGGGCAGTGTTTTCAGCCCAGACACGCATCCTTACCAGCTGGCGGATGGCTGCCTCACGTCTTTGGGATTGCCGTTCCAGGATGGCCCGGTTGACGTTGTCAGCCACTTCTCGGCGGAGATCTGGCTGTAGCAAAGCTGCTAGTTGTGGTTCCAAAGAGTCCGCCGGAAACAACAGCAGCGCCATGGTCCTCTCCAAATCTTCGAGGAACTTGGGATTGGTTGGTGCTCTGGGACCCAACTGCTCTGTAGCAAACTTCAGCGCTGGCTGAATATCACCTCCAGAAGCATTACATGTGCGAATGAGTTCGACGAGCTGGAGACGCAGCAAAGCAAAGTGCAAAGCTTTATCATCATCTAAAATCTTTATGACCGGTCAGCGATGGTACATAAAAGGGGTGCAATATTGAGGTGAATAACAAGGCAAATCATAAAAAGTGGTTGTTCCTCATCAAAGGCCCGAAGGCTCTATGAGTGGTGCATGTAAAACTCGTGTTCTAATCATATGAATGTTTGGGTTGAGAAAAGAAAAGAAACATACCTCTGAGTCGAAGTCATTTAGTGTCTCAATAGCAGTCCGGATATTGCCGCTGTGGATACAATTCTGAATTTCCTGCCTGGCGATAATGGATGCGCCGTCCTGATGAGGCTGAAGATTTGCCTCTTTAGAAAAGTTGGCTGCAGCATTAGGGTAGCCTTCCATGGTAAGGTAGTCCAGAATCAAGGCGTTGATGTCACTGTTAGATTCGTTAGTGTCTGACGGCATGAATCTAGGTTCAAATCAAAGTGTATTGAATAGTGGTTTCAGAAAAAAGAAGATTGATATCGTGTTTCCGCATTATATGCTAGGAGAGATTCCCATTGATATAGCGTTCATCACTAAACCAGGGCAGATGGTGAAGGGTAGGAGCCAACTGTATCGTACCTTTTGGGTGACTTTACGTCTTGAACACGCCTGTCAAAGGCATGTTTGACGGGAGTGGCTGTAGAAGCAGATGACGTCTGATTCTCGAGTCAGCGGCCCAGCTATACAAAGCTTGGGCTGAAGCTCGTTCTGTCGACAAAGCTCACCATTGTTTCTGACGATTATCCCAACACAGGCCTAGCGACTCGAAGCTTGAAGAGGAAGTGTTAATCGACGAGACGGGAGGATAGCAGCAAGAGCCGAAAACAGGCTGCGACAAGGCAATTCAGCGCATGTGGAATCAAGCCAGAGATCCGGTCTCAAGATTTGGACCTGGATCTGTATGCTCGTCGGAATGATCCTGAGCAATGTGTGGAAGAAGAAGAAGAAAAAAGGTTGAAGAGAGATGGAGGAGAAGAAAAGATGATTGGGGGCTGAAGGAAAAGGTGCTTTGGTGGGTCAAAGCCCGTACTGTAGCCTCATGACAGGGCTCGAGAGCCAATCAAGGACGCGTACAGCTCCACTGAGAGTGGCAGTATGCCGTGTGCTGCCTCAGGTCTCCAATTGCTGCCCGTACTGTAGCCCCGCCATGTTAGAGCTCAACTAAGCAAGCTCTCATGAAGATGCCGCGGTTAAGGCCAAAGATATGAGATTTGGGGTTTCATTGATATGCAATGAACAACAATATCCCATGTCCTGGTAACCTTCTACAAAGGCTACCCTTAAGCTGAATCAGCTGTAATTGCAACATCATTGGCCACCTCATGTCGTAGCTAGCTCCGCGAGGAACGATGTCTTGAGCCAAGCCACATATTACCTGCAACAGATCACCATGACATTGAGCTAGAGGCGTGATGTCTACTTAGCTTATCTCTGGAAACAGCCTGGATCGTGCGGAGCATGCGCCTTCGGCCATCGCCGTCTTTCGATAGATAGGTCCTCGGTAGCTACCTAGATATGAGGAGAACCCTGGAGAGGAGAGGTCAATATCAGCAGGGTCATGGCCAAGGCTGAGCTGGTCAAATCTTCTTTCCTTCTACTTTTGTAAACATCACCAGACTTGATCGTGATCTATATTTGGCTTACGGTTAACTCAACTACTTCTACTTTCACTCACCCTGCTTGGTCCCTGAACTTTTTTTTCTCCCACAGCAGAAGCTTCTGTTCCCGCTTTCTTCTGGCCCTTGGTGGATCACACACGCGACAGAGGCTCGTGCTCACTGCTCCACCACCAACGAACCCTCACTCGAACTTTGAGGGCACCAAGTACACTATAAACCATACCATACCATATCATCCAGCTCGTGGACATTGCAGGGCTAGTTTTCGAAAGAGGAATACTCTCATTCTTCTACAGTCAAGGTATCTTGGGCCATCCATTCATCTATTCTTCCTTTCTCTTGTCATCGAAGGTGACTGTGACCTCATCGAGAACTAGCCCGTCGCAATGTCCGCCTCTGAAATGCCCCAAGTCAACGGCGGACTCGAAAGTCATGTCACGATTCAGAAAAGAGCCTACTACTCACCTCCATGGGCTGATGTCAGCATCATCGGTGTCGCGGGCAGCTCTGGCTCGGGCAAGTCGACTCTGTCTCAGGCAATCGTCAAGAAGCTGAACCTACCCTGGGTCGTCATTTTGTCCATGGCATGAACCCCCCAAACCCATGTATTCAACTTCATGCTCATTGTGTGATCAGGACTCTTTCTATAAGCCCTTGACGCCCGAACAGTCTAAGCTCGCCTTTGCCAATGAATGGGACTTTGACTCACCTGAAGTATGCACTCTGCTCAGTATGTGATAATTACCAAGTTATTAATTGGACTTTTTATATAGGCCATCGACTTTGATATTCTGGTCGACAGGCTACGGGACCTCAAGGCAGGGTATGTACAACTGCCATCAGCCTCTTCACTTGACTAGAAGAGCTTGACTGACAATCGAATCCAACACTTGCAGAAAGCGGGCCGAAATTCCTGTCTACTCTTTTGCCAAACATTCGCGGCTGGACCGTACGACATCGATCTACTCACCTCACGTGCTCGTTCTCGAGGGTATCTTTGCGCTATATGACCCCCGAGTCTTGGAGCTACTTGATATGGCTGTAGGTTGAAAACACTGAGAACTTGACTCAAATCTAACCCTTGAGTTAGATATACTGTGAGGCAGACGCGGATACATGCCTTTCACGAAGACGTGAGTTCTGAGGTGATTGTGAATGTTCTTATGCAGTGTGCTGAGTATGCTTGTACAGTTGTTCGTGATGTACGGGAGCGAGGCCGAGACATCGAGGGCATCATCAAACAGTGGTTTGGTTTTGTAAAACCAAACTTCGAAAAGGTATATCAAATATTCCGTGATTGAGCTGATCTCACTTGCGCTGTAGCTAACACCACTTTTAAGTATGTTGAACCTCAGCGAAAGGTAGCCGATCTGATTGTGCCGAGAGGTATCGAAAACAGGGTTGCCCTGGGTGAGTTATCCGCAGGACTCTGAGACATGTGAATACTGATAGGCGTAAGAAATGATGGTTCAGTTTGTTGAAAAGAAGCTCTTCGAAAAGTCAAGGCACCATCGAGAAGCCCTCTCTCGACTTGAAGTGGCAAGTAAGGATTCGCCGCTTTCTGATCGGGTTGTGGTCTTGGACGATACACGGCAATTGAAGTTCATGAACACCATCCTTCAGGACATCGATACAGTTCCTGAGGATTTCATCTTTTACTTTGACAGGCTTGCTAGCCTGATCATCGAGCAGTAAGGGATTCGAGAGTAGAGGCAACGACAAGGGAGTTTGCTAACAGTAATTTAGGGCACTCAACAATGCTCACTTCCAGGCAAAAACGATTGTGACGCCTCAAGGACATGAATACCAAGGCCTTGTACCAACGGGTGAGGTTTGTGCTGTAATCGTACTTCGAGGAGGCTCGGCGTTTGAGACGGCGCTACGCAAGACAATCCCAGATTGCCGAACGGGCCGGCTGCTCATTCAATCCGACTATTCTACCGGAGAGCCGGAACTACACTACCTGAGGCTGCCAGATGATATCGCAGAGCAAGAAAGCGTTCTGCTATTAGACACCCAAATGGCTACGGGTGGTGCAGCCCTGATGGCAGTGCAGGTCCTGGTAGATCACGGGGTTCAACAAGATCGTATCGTCCTGGCAACCTACTCAGCAGGCAAGGTTGGACTTCACAGGTTGACATCTGTGTTTCCAGAGATTACGGTGGTGGTTTGCAATATGCTTGACTACCAACAGGAACGATGGGTAGAAAGGCGGTATTTCCGCTGCTGATGTACTGGGGCTCAGCAACAAAACGCTCTTTCACATGCAGCTACTATAGCATATGTCGTCTTTCTGAGTCTGTCTTTGAGGTAACAAGAGCAAAGGAATGGATTATCTACTACAGTAGTAGATACGCGGGGCTTGGAGTCAATCAGTTAGCCAAGATTGAAAGCGAAAGTAACACCAGCATTGGAATGGCCGGGCGTTGTATTACGATGGTAGCAGTATATAAATAAAAACTGCTCAAGCCTGCTTTCAGCTGTTGCATCTTCAGCTCCACCATGTCCGGCATCTGTAGCCGAAAAGGCACGTCGGTATGGAACTGGAACTGGGATAAGCAGTTGTAGGCGCCTTTTCGGCGATATTCGACACAACTGACATAAATCTTACCGTTAGCAGCCGGCGGATCCGACGGATAAAGGAGCCAATACATGAGGTAATGAGATGTGAAATAATGGAGTTTTTGGTGTTGAGGTTCTGTACCTGTCCAGAGTACTCAGTGGAGTCGCCGATCGTTGGTGATGAACACCAGCTCTAACCATGACGTAGGCAGGTACCGAAACTTAGCTCATACAATTCCCTGGCCCTAGAGCTCCGTAAACGGGAAGATCCAGATGCATTACACAATCGAATTGTGACTTTTGTTCATTCTGCCAGCTGTTTCATTCTTCCTGCGACTTCCATTTCTTCATCCATTGTCTTTTCCCGGTCGCGCCATGAGAATCTGAGTGCTCCCTCTCTCTCGCAGCTTTCTCAACGACAACAAACAGCTCTACCATCGTGGCATAACCATTATGCCCCTCTCCTCTATCATGGCTGCGCGACTGGCTCGCGCTGGCCGTACCAAATCCATTACAAGCTCCCGCTCCATCAATTCTTCTCTCTCCCTTCGTCCTCGTCCTCTTCCCTCGTCGCAGTCTCGAGGCTTCGTCAAGCCCACAAGCGCTTCGTCTTTAGTCACCAAAGCGTCTCGAACCACTATCCGAACCACACGCCAATTACCTTCGCAATTCTTTGTTCGCGCTATATCGGGAAAGCCACTCCCTCAAAGAAATTCATGGATACTCAACTTCTGCTACCGCGCAGCCGCTTGGGTTGGTATCTCGATATCGGTGATCGGTGTTGGCATCGTTGGCTTCTTCCTCTATGATGCGAGTACATACTTCGAGCACCCCACTCAAAGCGATATCGATGTTTCAAAGATTGCTCTTCAACCTCGCAGGGGCGGTGAAAAGAATCTGCCTATTGCCGAAGTTTTCATTGACGACGATGACTCGGAGGAGAAACGTCGCTTAAAGGACAAGCCGCATCTAGTTATTCTTGGTGGAGGCTGGGGCGGCGTTGCTCTGCTCAAAGAGTTGAATCCCGACGACTACCATGTTACTGTTGTTTCGCCTACAAACTACTTCCTCTTCACCCCAATGCTTCCCTCAGCGACTGTCGGTACTCTCGAGCTACGATCGCTCGTCGAACCCATTCGTCGAATCTTAAGCCGGGTCAATGGCCACTTCATTCGCGCCAAAGCTGAAGATATTGACTTTTCGCACAAGATGGTCGAGGTCTCACAGGTTGATGCAAAGGGCAACGATATCAGGTTCTATGTGCCATACGACAAGCTTGTTGTTGCAGTCGGCTCAACAACCAACCCCCATGGCGTCAAGGGATTGGAGAATGCCTTCTTCCTGAAGGACATCAACGATGCGCGCAAGATTCGAAACCAGGTCATTCAAAACTTCGAATTAGCTAACCTACCCACCTGCCCTGATGAGGAACGTAAGCGCCTCCTCTCGTTCTGTGTTAGTGGTGGTGGCCCTACAGGTGTCGAGTTTGCCGCTGAGCTTTTTGATCTTCTCAACGAAGACTTGACGCGACATTTCCCTCGCCTTCTCCGTAACGAAATTTCGGTTCACCTTATTCAGAGTCGAAGCCACATTCTCAACACATATGATGAGACTGTTTCTCGATATGCTGAGGACCGCTTTGCTCGCGATCAGGTTGATGTCCTCACAAACTCTAGGGTGAAGGAGGTTCTCCCTGACAAGATTATTTTCACACAAAAGCAGGATGACGGAAACTTGGTCACTAAAGAGTTGCCTATCGGCTTCTGTCTCTGGTCTACCGGCGTATCGCAAACCCAGTTTTGCCAAACATTAGCCAACAGGCTGGGCAAGTCTCAGACAAACCGTCATGCTCTAGAGACCGATACTCACCTCCGCCTCAACGGCTCGCCCCTGGGTGATGTATACGCCATTGGCGATTGCTCTACCGTACAGAACAACGTTGCCGACCATCTTGTTACTTTCCTTCGCTCCCTTGCTTGGAAGCGTGGTAAGGACCCCGAGAAGGTCCAGCTAACCTTCGCCGACTGGCGTGGAGTTGCCGACGACGTCAAGAGGCGGTTCCCCCAGTCTATCAACCATCTCAAGCGTGTCGATAAGCTGTTCAAAGAGTTTGACAAGGACAAGTCCGGCACACTCGATTTTGATGAGCTAACTCAACTGCTTCGCCAAGTTGACAACAAGCTCACATCTTTGCCGGCAACAGCACAGCGCGCTCATCAACAAGGACAATATCTAGCCCGCAAGTTCAACCGCATGGCGCGCATGACCGAGGGCCTAAACGCCAACGACATCCGTGAGGGCGATATTGATGCGGCCATCTACAAGGCGTTTGAGTACAAGCATCTTGGAAGTCTCGCTTATGTCGGCAACTCAGCTATCTTTGATCTCGGCGAGGGTCGAAGCTTAGCTGGTGGACTCTGGGCCGTGTATGCCTGGCGATCCGTCTACTTTGCGCAGAGCGTGAGTCTGCGAACACGACTACTGATGGCGATGGATTGGACCAAGCGAGGTCTCTTTGGACGAGGTTCGTATATTTACCCTTTCTCCGTCTTGCAAGCATGACTAACATTGGAATAGATTTGATGAGTTTTTAAGCGAATTTGTTGCAACAAAATGGATTCTTTAGATATTGGTGGCGTTTGAGCTCAAGATGGGGTTGGGCGCAATCAGCCAAGATAGTTTGTTTGTAGAGGCGATGGTGTAGTGCTTGGTTTGACTCATATGCTGCGGTTTATTTGATGATGATGTTGTTCTCTACCGTTGATTCTGATCTTCACGCTGAGAGAGTTATCATTCGTAGCCAAAAATCGCATTATTATCTTCTCGCTAAAAGCTCTAGACGCCTGTCTATCGTCTATTATATCATAAAGTCCTTGTACGTCCATTTCTCCGTGATCTTGCGCTTGGCTTGCTTGTGGAACGGAATATGTCTCCTGCTCTCGACCTTGCCACGCACCAGCATGCTTCTGTACCTATCTCGGAGAAGGTTACCCTCGGGCTTCAGCAAGCGCAGCGACTCCTGCAGCTCATCTGGCAGAACCAGCTCGAGATCATGCTCAGGAAGCTTGTACTTGCCGAGCTGCTTGCGCCGCAGCTTCTCGTTGCGGAGCTCATCGATGGCATCATCTGAGTCGGCAGCGGCCTGTGCGGAAACGAGTGCCTTGTTGCGTTCCTTTTCTTCAACTTCCTCGGCAATATCCTTGATGCGCTGCTCCTGGCGGCGCTGGGCCTTGATAGCAGCCTTGTGCTTCGCGAGACGTTCCTCTTCCTTCCGGCGCTTAATGCGGTTGCGCTGGGCCTGTGTCTTTCTCTGGGGGCGCTTGGCGGATGGCTTGTCGTCTTCTGCGCCGCTCTGGAATCCTTCCCACTCTGAATCCTCTTCCCATTCTGAAAGATTGGCGCGGGCCTCGGCAGCCTCTGCTTCAGCGGCTGACCTGGCCGCGGCCTCTTGCTTCTGTCGCTCCTTTTCCTCCTGCTCCAGACGTTTGCGCTCAGCCTCAAGGGCCTTCTCGCTCTCCTCTGCTAAACGATCTTCGTAGTCGGTAAACATTGGATTGTAACTGTATCCTCCAGTGGGCTTGAGTACAGCAGGTACTTGTTTTCCGCTCTCAAGCAGGGAAAGGGGCTCCTTCTTCATCGACTTTGGCACCTTGGGCTTTGGCTGTTCCTCTAGGAAATTGTCGGTACTTTGCTCCTTGGGCGCTGCGGGCATGTCCCAGAGATCGTAGGTGGCATCCTTTACTTGAATAGTGTTGTCATGTTGGCCGTCGGCAACTCGCTTTAGGCGAGCAAGCTCCTTGTGAGATACCCAGTCAGTTCGCGGGCGCTTCGTGGGAAGGATTCCATCGGTGGTCTTGTCGCCAGGTCGCTTGCGCATGGACACGGCGGGGACTGCGGAGCGGGCATTGATGATCTCGTCGGCCTTGAGGCCCTTCTTGATGTGCTTGTTGAACTTCTTGGGGAGAGCGGCGTCGCCCTTGATGTCGAGAGTGAACAGATCTTCCGAAGGTCTCTCCTTGATAACACCACTATAAACATGTTAGCAAGATACATGTGAGCGGTGGGCGAACTATCCTACCCTTGAATGATCTCTTTGTTCAACTCTTCAAGACCCTCTTGCACGTCGGTAACATCGACATTTTTTCTCCATGCCTTCTTGCCCTTTCGCGAAGGCTGGTTGAACTGTTTCGGGGCATCGCCTCCCCCAGCGGTCTTTGACTGCAACACCGGCATATTTGCGAGTCCTCTCTAGCGAATAGAAAGGGCACTTTATGGTGTTGATGGTAAAGCGAAAATGCTGCTTGACGATATGAATGAAAGTGGTGGGCCCGATTTCTTAATTTTTTAGTGGAGCATCGAGTCTCGACTCGCTATTTTCTTATCGCCAATATCGAAGTTACGGAGCTCCCGCGCTTAACTTAATGGGGTTGCCGTTAAGAAAACGGGGGATATCTGTTTATCGGCACGTGCACCTCTTGAATTCATTCAGGGTGGCCTCCATGTCATACGCTCCTGCCGAATCCAGGACCAGTGGTAGACGCTCCTTTCTCCAGATCAACTGGTAATTAGAGCCTTTTTCCCGATACAATACAAGTTGCCACTCTAAAGGTCGTACCATTCTGCTATTCATCTTTGCCTGCAACGCCATCTTCTGTTCTGAAATCAAGAAAGAGACCTTATTCCTCCAGCGACCTCATATCTATTAGCTTTGACAGCTGTCACATCCGCAGTCCCCTACAAGAAGAACCAAACGAAACAAGACCGCCGCAAAGATGTCGCAGGCTGGCGGATCATACAACAACCCCTTGAAGAAGTTCAAGTGCGTATTCTCACTTGCATTGACTTATACATGTTCTTACCGCCGTTTAGGTTGGTGTTTCTAGGAGAGCAGAGTGGTACGTCGACGACCGATTGCGGAACGTTTCGTCTCAGCATCACTCACTAATAACGATTCCAACAGTCGGCAAGACCTCTTTGATCACACGATTCATGTACGATTCTTTCGACAACATGTACCAGGCGACGATTGGCATTGATTTCCTCTCCAAGGTAGGCACCGTTGCAGCCGGCTGGAAGCGCACCACTAACACCCATCCTCTCAGACTATGTACCTCGAGGACCGGACGGTGCGACTGCAGCTGTGGGATACTGCTGGACAAGAACGTTTCCGAAGTTTGATTCCATCTTACATCCGCGATTCTAGCGTAGCTGTCGTTGTCTACGACATCTCGAGTGCGTGCCCCTGAGCCGACCCACCACGTACCTACCGAGGTCATCCTTGACTTGTACTAACATGGCTCTTCTTTACAGACGCCAAATCATTCCAAAACACCAAGAAATGGATCGACGATGTACGAGCCGAACGAGGTAACGATGTCATTATTGTATTGGTTGGAAACAAGACAGATTTGAACGACAAGCGGGAAGTGACCACACAGCAAGGCGAGGAGGAGGCCAAGAAGAACAACTTGATGTTTGTTGAGACAAGCGCAAAGCTAGGCCACAATGTCAAGAACCTGTTCAAGAGGATAGCACAGGCCCTACCTGGTATGGAGGGAACCGATGCCGCAGCGCAAGCTTCGAACCAGAGTAGGTACCTGTGTCCGAGCTATATGTACATGACTAACACGTTATCTTAGTGATCGATGTCAAGACAAACAACACACAGCAATCACAAGAGGGTTGTGCATGCTAAACAACTCTTACATCGAGGCGAGATTGGAGTACAGGAGTATCTGGGGAAAAGGCAAGCCGTGCTCAAGATGCGAAAGCATTGCGACCTCGCGCATAAGATAGGATATCAAGCATAGCGTGCGGATCTGAGCGCAGGTGCTTGTATAATACAATCAGGACTACGAGCCTACGATCGTTATATAAGACACTTTAATGTTTTGACTCGACCGGCTGTAGCCGGTCGACTATTTCGCTTCAGTTTTGTCGCTCGATATATAGCCACCCGTGATATCAAGATATTTGTGAATGTGAAGTTATCCAAAGTATTCCCTTTTCTCTTGGCTTGTTTCCGCCTCTTACTTTGTCAGGCTTGGCATCGCATTAGACTCCAGATATTATTATGAGCGCTTGCAATTATTTTGTTCCCTCTCTATTTAAGCCGCGTTTTGCACCTGTACTTCACCGTTTGCGAGGCCGAAGTAAGCAGCGACAGGCTTCTGCGCCTGGAGCTGTTTGCCCAGCTTCACAGCTTCGTTGCCATTGAAGCCGTGGAACAGGCCAATCTCGACAATGCCAGGTAATCGCAGCAGTTCCTCAGCGAGAGCATTGACTTCCCAGGTGCCATCCTTTCCACGGCCATCTGTGTCGGCGTTGATGTCTTTGGCGAGCAGCAAGGGAGGAAACGGTGCGTCAATAATCCACATACCGTTGTCCGTGACACACTCGCCAGCCTTGCTAGGGAGACCTGAACGGACGGCAGGGTTGGGGGAGCCCATGGCCCGGAGACGGGTCAGGACGTCAGGGGCAGATAGGGGGAGAACCTCGATGGGAATGGTCTTCCATGTGGTACAAAGCCTGGGAGATTGCTTTCGGTAATCTAGTTATTGTCAGCGTTCTCGATCCGGTGTCACGACAGACGAAACATCTCGCGCATACCAGCTACAGCGATAAACTTCTTGGCAGCAATGGCCACAAGCTTCTCCTGGAAAAGACAAGCACCACCACCCTTGATGAGATTGAGGTCTTCATCCACCTCGTCGGCGCCGTCAAAGGCAACATCGAGGGGCACAGGAAAGCCGTTCACAACAGGCCTCTCATCGAGGTTGACCAGGTTCAGACCAGCAGTACGAATAAGGCCTTTTGATTGGCTTCCAGTGGGAATAAAGGTCATTCCACTATAGAATTCGTGCCCTTTCTTGACAATGGCGTCGACAACATAGACGACAGTGCTACCAGAGCCGATACCGACATATTTGAAGGAAGAATCAAGATGGTCATCGACTGCCTGGTAGGCGGCCAATTTCTTGGCCGACTCGACTAGATTGGCTGAGGACATCGTTCTCGAACTGGATTGGGAGCTGGAACTGAGACCTTGTCTCTGTTTATAGCTGCTGCGTATGTGGGTTGGCGGGATATGCAGGACCCCGCGGTTGTGATGACGAGGGGTGGTGGGGAGGTTTCGCCCAGTGTAGGGTAAATGAGCTGAGAAAGATCTAGCACCGATAGAGGACCTCGTAGGGAGGGATATGAGGTGTGTAAAATTTGGACGGGCTTGGGACGTCAGTGAGATATTATAGGGAATTCTGGAAGAAGAGGTTGGAGTAAAAGACGCAGTCTCGACCAAAGCCGTCGACGTTCTGGTGGAGAGATGTGGAAGCCACTTCATGTGAAAATAGATGGACCCTTTTTTGCCAAGGGCAGGAAATAGAAGACTGGAAAAATACACGGTAAAATGAAGAATCAGGGTATCCAGCAGGAGACAACACGTGCAGAGCAAGTTTTCCCAGCCAACTAGACGGGAGTCAGATCAGAGACGTCCCGAAGGAAACTTATTGTGCATCATTCAGTCACGATTTATTAGCGGGCCAACGAAACAAGAGAGCTGCAGCATGATCAAGACCCGGCCAGCTGTTACAGCACCTGCCTCAGATAGGCAGGCACAAGCGCATCAGAGGCATTGACAGCTTTTGGTCCTTGGGTTGCAGTGACGTGATGGCTGTGGGCTGTCAACCGTACATGATGCCTGCCAGGGAAGAAGCTGAAAACAGGTAAAATCTTAGTCATCAGCATGATATACATCACGTGACCTGAAATTGCGCCGGCAGACTCGGGCGACAGACCCTGGTTGCATCATGTTTCGCCCTGTAATTTCGTACTTCTCCTTGCGCGTACCTTGAGCCTCACTATTAAACCACAGCACGGAATACGACATCGCTTTCAAAGGCTCGAGAAAGAAACTTCTTGTTTGACCAGTATCGCGCGGCTATGTCTCGGTTCACTCGATCCCTCCGGGTACCCCGGCCGAAGGTAAGGAGCACGCGACTTTGACTTGATACTGCCTTGCGCGAACGTGAAATGGCAAACGAATGCTAACAGAACCCGTGTGCAGAGCCTATTCGGCATCACCAGCCTCCAGACCGGTACTGAGCTCATCTCACTGGCCCTCGTCTTCAACAAGATTACTGGTGTTTACGGATTACTCGCCATCCTTACTGGATATCAGCTCTCTCTCCTCCAGCTGTCGACCTACGTCTACTCGATTGCTGTTCTAGTAGGACTTGCTATTCTTATGCCCCATATCCGACGACAGAGCCCATTCGAATGCCTGGCTCTAGCATGGCTGTACATTGCCGACACTGTTATCAATGCCGCCTACACTGCAGCCTTCGGCCTGGACTGGTACTTTTCTACTCAGCTTACCGAGACAACTGAATCCAAGAAGACGGACCTGCCCAACTTTGTGGCTGAGGGCATGCAGGGACTGCGCAAGGAGGCAGCCATGCATGGCAAGGTCGTGCCTCAAGAAACGGCCGCGAGCATGCTGCTTATCGTGGGCTCAACGTTGATCCGCGTTTACTTCTGTTTCGTCGTTATGGCGTATGCGAAGCAGGTGCTGCAGAAATACATGCAGCTTATGATTCTTGAAGGCCCTGGCGTTGACGACCGGGAGGGCCCGTTTGCTGAGGACCTGCCAGACGGCGAGGGCCGCAGGGGACGGCTTGGCCGTTTGATGGTCTCGTGTGGCCGGGCCTATTGGCTCGACACCCGGGAGTCTGATGAATGGGCCCCCAGCCTGGGACCCAATAAGCCGGCCTCAGCGGGCACTCTTTCTGGCGAGGTTTAAAGCCGTTTGACCTGGAACGAGCCGCATACCGCTGGATGAGTCCGAATTGGAAGTACACGATAATCAGGAGTGGAACACGAATGCTAGCGGCCAGACCGGAAGAGATATGGTGGTTTTCGACTGCATTTTACGCTGCAAGATATGTCTGGTGCCTGGGATTCAGCAATTCGCATATTTTACGATAACAAACCAACGCACGATAGACGGAGTTTTGAGAGGGAAGCTGGTTGTTTTCTGAAGATTTCAGACGGCAATAAAGAACGGGGATCAGTCCGGGAACCAAGCCGATGAGTCTGCCGGCGCGGAGGAAGTGCGGCGTGTGCGGTGAAATCGCGGCATGCTGTGGATCCGGAACGGCGGCTGCGGGCGGTGAGAGCGGATGAACCGACATAACATTTTAGAAAGCGGCATTGCGTGATAAGGCGATCCTGGCTTGATGCAAAAAGACGTATGAGGCATACGGTGGTATCTCGTCATTACCCGTTGGGCCAACATGGATTATTGTGCATGGGATGGATGATTCTCTTGTATATAAGGATCTGGATCATAAACTGGTGCATGGTGAGGGTAACAACTTGGAGTAATAATGGTAATATCTGCCACATGGTTGGCAGCTAATGTAGCTAGACATATAAATTGAACATGAGCATGAAAATCTCAAGAATAAAACTCGTTAGTTGGGATGGTCTTGTCTCTATGGTGATGTTACGTCTGGTTGGAATTACTCGAGGTGGCCAATGGTAGCCAAGCATTTAATCAATCAGTGAGCCTCAAAATCACATCAAACTGCGGATTCCTGTAGCTTCCGTACTCGGACAGTCCCGCTTACGGAGGAGGCGAGGGGAGACACCGAGGCAGATCTCAGTGTCTGTGCTTGAAATGACTCTTGTTGTTTCCCATGCATCATCTCCAGACCCGTCGTGTAATGGACCATCGTAAACTACCTAGATTACCAATTACCCCTCGCTGAGAATGGCACAGTAAGCTTATTGAGGCATCAGGGTCCACGATGCCATCTAGGTAGAGCGGACACCGGCCGGTAGTCGGAGGTACCCCAGGCGCCAACTCAACATCAGCATGTTTGGCCAGTTTTTCTGCCTCTTGAGCGGACCGTCGGTGGCCCAACAGCACGTCTCAGCAGGAACTCGGGGTGGGGCCGGCTAGCATGTACCCCCTGTACATATGTCCTGTCCAATGCCGGTGTTCGCGCAAGATGCTTCGAATGTTTCCTAAGAGGCCCAGGAACCAATCGTGAAATACCTCGAAGCAAATCCAAAGCCCGTAATTCGCTGTCGGTGGTCGCGCAGTCAAGCACAGACCCTACTCTTAGCGGAAGACGCGACCCTGAGGCAACACCCCCAAACTGCCTGAATGCCCCAAAAGACAGACGTGAGCCCCGCCGTCCGGGGCATAGCATCCCGCTAATCGATCACGCAATCGAGGGCGAGGATTCATACAAGCCAATCTGGTGGTCATTGTGCGGCATCTAGATGGAATCTGCTGCTGTTTCCTGCTACTAATGGCGCGGGGGAGAAAAAAATCGGCGAGCGGGAAAAAAAATTAAGACGTGCGAATGAGCAAAGCTGCAGCCGAGGGACCAGACGAGGGGCGTCTATAGTCTAATAAGTCCCGTCAACGAGGGCGTGGCCACTCCAGTTTACAAACTTGTTCCTCCTCTTTCGGACATTGAGCCAGAGGGAAGAAACCTTTTTCTAATCTTAAAAAGAAAAAGGAAGGAAACAAAAACACTCAAGACCCCCGGATCCCGCGTGAGCGAGTCCGTCTCTGAGATTTCTTTCCTTCCATCCATATCTCTCTCTCTTCCTTATTCCCCCTCCCCCTCCCTCTTTTATACTTTACTTCACCTCCCCTCATCGTGTGAAGTACAAGCAGCCTGTCTGCTCTGTTCATTCCTAGATTGGACAGCCAGGATAGACAATACACGGTGCTTGAATAATAACCGACGAGACGAAGACGACGACGACGACGACGGGAAGGGACACAATGGACGTTGCTTCACAGCACCAGATCAAGACTCCTGAGGAGGCTGGTGAGTAATTCTTTACACTGAGATGGATACGGATCAAGCATCCAAAGGTTGCATGAGCTCGGAGATGTCATCTGCTCTTCTGCAGACCAGGATCAACAGAGACCTTCAAGTTCCCAATCAATTGGATCTGTCCGAGAATCAAACACACAGATCGCTAATACCCTTGTTACAGTGGCTCGAATTGCCTACCTCTCCAGCGATGTCATTGTCTCTGTCCAGCCCGCCATTGGCACCGACTCCGACTTCTCTTCTCACCTGAACCGATATGCAGGCCGCAAGGACAGCGGCCTGGTCGCTCAGAGTGCTGATACAGTTCCTGAGGTGAGTTTTACTTCGGGAGTTTACCCCTCCCAGAAAAAAAGTTCCCCGAAAAATCTCCGACCTCTTTTGGACGATTTCCCAACTGTTACTACGTATTAAAGCAAAAGTCTATGGGAATAGTCAATTGGGCATGGAGATGAGGGATATCGCAAGGAAATAGAACTGACTCAGATCCAGATCCTCCCCGTACGACACAACGCCGACCCTCTGCTCTCAGTATACACTCCTATCCGAGATGGCAAGCTTGTCTCAGTCACCACCACATCCAACATCCTTCTACCTTCCATCTCACATCTCTACAAGTTGGCCAACTACCCTGTTGTCCTTCACGTCTCTCTTCAGCCTCGGACGTTCGCCGATTACTCCGTGATTACCGCTATCCGTAATTCGGGATGGACTTTTGTGCAGTCTGAGACTCTCCAGGAGGCCCAGGACTTGGCTTTGACTGCCCATGCCCTCGCCATCCGATCTGGCAAGGGTGTTATTCACTTCTTTGCTCCTTCTACATCTTCTAAGGACAAGCCCATTGGTATTGAGGACGCCAATGTTGTCCGCGACGTTCTCGATATTGAGAGCGTTCGCCGATTCCAGGCTGGCTCTGCTCCCGCTTCGCACTCCGGCATTTACGCCGATGATGGTCACACTGCGGTCTCTTCAGACCACGATGCGCCAGCCGTGGGCGGTTCTCCCGAGAGTGGCAACCTTACTGTGCCTGCCAGCGCCAATGCCTCCAAGGTTCCCTCAACCGGAACTTCAGTCAAGTCTAGCCAAGACAGCGAGTCGAGCACTCCTGTTGCACCCTCATCAGTCGCCACCACAGTCGAGACTACCCCTCCTCAGGTCACCTCTGAGGATATCTACAAGTGCGCATCACGCATTTGGGCCCAGATTAAGGCCTCTGTTGGCCGAGAGTACAGCGCTTTCGAGTACTCAGGACCTGAGGATGCCGAGAACTGCCTGTTCATCTTCGGCTCCGATGCCGGTTCCTTCGCCCAAGCTATCGACGAAGCCCGCCCTGAGGAGATTTTTGCCAACACCGCTATCCTCACTCCTCGCCTCTACCGTCCTTGGATCGGCTCCAGACTTGTCGAGGCCATCCCTCGATCGGTTAAGCGCATTGCCGTGCTGGAGCAGATCCACCGCAGGACTACTAAGTGGGGACCCCTACTCATTGATGTCTTGACTTCCATCAAGGGTGGTCCCGGTGGCGTTGAGGCCATTGTTGGTCACCAGCTGGGCTACATTGCCCCCGACGTTGTCGTCCAGGCTCTGCGTGGTGTTCTGCAGAACCTCACTGCTGAGAAGCCTATCCAGAACCTCGAGGTTGGTAAGAAGGAGGCTTGGAAGGAGCCTACTGGCTACGAGACCCAGGCTCCTCAGCTTGAGACCGCTTACACCAAGATCCTTGATCAGCTCTTTGGCAAGCGAGTTTACGTTGCCAATGCCATCAAGTCTGCGACTACTGGCCTTTCCCCCACTGTTTCTGCTAGCCCTGAGTTCGGATTTGGTTCTCTTCTGGCTCGCAAGCAGCGCCGTGGCCAGTTTGTTTCTCAGGTTAAGGATGCTGCTACCAACGGTAGCTTCATTACTGATGCCCCCAAGACCTGGTTGGCACGATGGGCTATGAACGTTGATGATGCCGACAAGTCAACTGAGATTGCCGACGATGTTATTGCCAGACTCGAAACCGATGGCTCTCCTCTCGCTTCTCAGCTCCTTTCTGCCAAGGGTCTTTTCCGAAAGGAATCTCTCTGGCTGACTGGTTCTGATGCTTGGTCCTACGATCTAGGCAACTCTGGTGTCCACCATGTCCTGGCTTCTGGCGAGAACGTCAACATGCTCATCATTGACTCTACTCCTTACTCGGAGAGGGCTGCCGCCGACGCTAACCGCCGCAAGAAGGACATTGGTCTCTACGCTATGAACTTCGGTAACGTTTATGTTGCCTCTACTGCCGTCTACAGCTCTTACACCCAGGTGCTTCAGGCTCTCCTTGAGGCTGACAAGTTCGACGGTCCTTCAGTCGTCCTCGCTTACCTCCCCTACTTCGGCGAGACCGACTCTCCTCTTACTGTCCTCCAGGAGACCAAGAGGGCCGTTGACACTGGCTACTGGCCTCTGTACCGATGGAACCCCGAGAACGAGAAGAAGGGCGAGCCCAACTTTACTCTCGACTCTGAGCTCATCAAGCAAGAGCTCAAGAAGTTCTTGGCCCGTGACAACCAGCTTACCCAGATTGCTGCTAAGGAGCCCAAGTTTGCTGCTGCCCTTGCCAAGGACTTTGGAAGTGAGGTGCGAGCCCAGCAAAAGAGGAAAGCCAAGGATGCGTACAACCAGCTGCTCGAGGGTCTGCTGGGTGCTCCTCTGACTATTCTGTATGCCTCTGACAACGGCAACTCTACCACTCTGGCCAAGCGTCTGGCTAGCCGGGGTCGTGCTCGCGGTTTGAAGACCGCTGTCCTGGCTATGGAGGACTATCCCCTTGAGGATCTGCCTACTGAGGAGAACATTGTTTTCATCACATCCACTGCCGGTCAGGGTGAATTCCCTCAGAACGGTCTGGCCTTCTGGGATGCTATAAAGGACAACACCGACCTGGACCTGGCTGCTGTCAACTACTCTGTCTTCGGTCTTGGTGACAGCCACTACTGGCCTCGAAAGGAGGACAAGATATACTACAACAAGCCTGCCAAGGATCTCGACCGAGTTTTGACCAACCTTGGTGCTAAGCACCTGATTCCCCTTGGTCTTGGTGATGACCAAGATCCCGATAGTTTCCAGACTGGCTACAAGGAGTGGGAGCCTCAACTGTGGGCTGCCCTTGGCGTGGATCAGGTTGATGGCCTTCCTGAGGAGCCCCCGCCGATCACCAACGAGGACATCAAGCTGGCATCCAACTATCTCCGCGGTACCATTGTCGAAGGTCTTAACGACCCCTCTACTCTGGCTATCTCGGCCTCTGACCAGCAGCTTACCAAGTTCCACGGTACATACATGCAGGATGATCGTGATATTCGAGATGAGCGAAAGGCTCAGGGTCTAGAGCCCGCTTACTCCTTCATGATCCGATGCCGTCTGCCTGGTGGTATCTCAACGCCCAAGCAGTGGGTCCAGATGGACGACATTGCTAACGAGCTCGGTAACGAAACCATGAAGCTCACCACCCGACAGACCTTCCAGTTCCACGGTGTTGTCAAGAGCAAGCTTAAGCCCGCCATGCAGGCCATTAACCGCGCTCTGATGACCACCATTGCTGCTTGTGGTGACGTGAACCGAAACGTCATGTGCAGTTCGCTCCCTACTCAGTCCAAGTACCACCGTCAAGTCTTTGCTTGCTCGCAGCTCATCAGCGACCACCTCCTGCCCTCAACCACCGCCTACCACGAGATCTGGTTGACCGATGACGACAACAAGAAGACTCAGGTTGCTGGTGATGCTGTACAAGACTTTGAGCCTCTTTACGGCCCTACATACCTTCCCCGAAAGTTCAAGATCACCATTGCTATCCCCCCTCACAACGACACCGATGTGTACGCTCACGACATTGGTCTGATCGCCATCAAGGGTGAGGACGGTAACCTTCTTGGTTTCAACGTCCTTGCTGGTGGTGGTATGGGTGCTACTCACAACAACAAGAAGACATATCCCCAGACTGGTCGTATGTTTGGTTTCTGTAAGGCCGAGGATGTGCACATTGTCTGCGAGAAGATCATGCTCGTCCAGCGTGACAACGGTGATCGCAAGAACCGAAAGCACGCTCGTCTCAAATACACTATTGACGACATGACCGTGGATGTCTTCCGTGGCAAGGTTGAGGAGCTTTGGGGCAAGAAGTTCGAGAATGAGCGACCTTTCGAGTTCAAGAGCAACGTCGATACCTTTGGCTGGCAAAAAGACGAGAACGGTCTCAATCACTTCACCTTCTTCATTGAGAACGGTCGTATCGAGGATACTCCCGACTTCCAGATGAAGACTGGTCTGCGTGAGATCGCCAAGTCTCTCAAGGGTGAGGCCGAGTTCCGTCTCACCGGCAACCAGCATCTCATCCTGAGCAACGTCGCCGATGAGGACCTTCCTGCCGTTAAGGAGCTCATGAAGCAGTACAAGCTTGACAACGTGCAGTTCTCTGGTCTTCGCCTCAGCTCGTCCGCTTGTGTCGCTTTCCCCACTTGCGGTCTTGCCATGGCTGAGTCTGAGCGATACCTGCCTGTGCTTATCTCCAAGCTCGAGTCTTGCCTCGAGGAGAACGGTCTTCGCCAGGACTCTATTGTTATGCGTATGACTGGTTGCCCTAACGGTTGTGCTCGTCCCTGGTTGGCTGAGGTTGCCTTCGTTGGTAAGGCTTATGGCGCTTACAACATGTACCTGGGTGGTGGCTACCATGGCCAGCGCCTCAACAAGCTGTACCGCCAGAGCATCAAGGAGGAGGAGATTCTTTCCATCATGAAGCCCCTTCTCAAGCGATACGCTCTCGAGCGCAACGAGGGCGAGCGCTTCGGTGACTTCTGCGTCCGCTCTGGTGTCATTACTGCTACCACAGACGGCCAAAACTTCCACGACAACGTAAGTACTCTTTGATTCCATCATCTCGATATCATAGACTAATAGTGACACAGATCCCTGAGGATGAGGAGGACGAGGAATAAATTACGACCAAAAGATTGAACGAAGATTATGGTTAGCATCAACTGGAACGGGAAAAAAGAGATTGGGAAGATCTGTATTGGATGAAAACTGATATCACTGTTTGTTGTTTATTTTGCATAGCTTGATGTGGTATTTACTTGGCCGGCGCAACTGATAGGAACGCATTTATTCCTTGTAGAAATACTCTCGCATTGACACAAGACTCTGCGTGAACCATCTAGACTGTTGAATAGTGTTTCATAGACTTGTTTGTATATCTTGAATATTCAGACTTACGAAGCTTTATTTTGTTCTGGAGTACTGAAATTCATCTTGAAATTTGTATAACTACGTACAATATGCCACTCATATCAAAATGTTTTCCCAATAATACACTCATATTTAATCCGGGGTATACACAATCAGTCCGTCGTCTACTATTTACATAAATCCTGCCTCCAGAAACCAATTCCTTACAAACCAATCAAACAGCATTTCCAGTCCAAACATTCATTATCCACGACAATCATGGCGATAACATGTCTCCTTCTCGAGACCTCATCTGATACATCGTCATACTCGTCCCTCATTTCCACACATAACTGCAAATATCAATACGCCAGACCACGCCGATGCACATGCCTAATTTTTTCTTAGATGCATAACAAAAAAAGCACTCGCAAGAACCAACGCATTTAGCAAAGATGATTGGCACATCAGCTGCGCAAGCTGGTGGAAACACTGCTCATCTTATCGTTGACTCGCTCCTTTAGACCGCCCATCCATCTGGGCGCCTTGAGACTTAACCGCACACGACCCTCGACTATCATGTTGATCGCGTTAAGGACAGCAAAGGCAGTAGAGCCGATGGCACGGAAGACAGCGAGGGAGGCGACGGCCCATAGGATGAAGCGTAGGTAGTAGTTGTCGCCGATACCTCTGGCGCTGTAGATCTCGGAGACGGCCATACCGAGAATACCGTTGCCGATCATCCATGTGAGAACCAGGTAGGTACGGACACTCTTGTAGTAGTCTTCTTGCAGCTGGGACTCACTTGGGGGATTCTCAGTAACTTCGAGGCGATCACGGAGATTGCGCAGCGCTTCGTCGTATCCGCTGTCAATGTCGAGCTGCTCGCTGGGCATGTCCAGCTCGACAGTCTCACCCTTACCCACGGCACCACCCAAGTCAGTCTTCATGACGTTGTCACCCTTTGTTCCCCAAGTAACGTCATGAGTGTTACAGAAGGCGTACACCTGCAGTGTGCAAATGTAGCTGGGAAGCAGGATGAAGTACTGGGCGGAGGATGTGATCATGTGCCATGGATCCAGATAAATGATTGACATGATAAAGTACATGCCGATCGTCGACAAGATCGATACAATGAGGTTGGTAAAGACGTTGTTACCCATCGTTATACCCTCATCGTCATCGGCTGTGAGCTGGCGGACAATGATATAAATCGTAGCAAAAGTCGTGTACACCATAATCACTCCATAAATGACCATGCTGATGAGGTACAACTTTTTGGAACCTTGCGGTCGATTACCCAGAGAGAGGATGAACTGCGTGGCTATCAGGAGAACACAAGAGTACCGTAAGATGTGAAAGATGACAGTAGCGATGTTATGTCCGAACGGGTCGATCTTGGGATCAGTCAAACCGCCTGCGACAAAGTAGAAGGTGAGGTAGAAGTTGGCCAGGGAGAAGAATGTGAACATGAGCTGGATGAACTGGTACAGGAACTCCATGTGCAGAAGCACTTTACGAGCTATGGTATGGTCTGTAAGCCAGATCTGCTTGAAGTGGACAAGGGAGTAGACGGCAGCGAAGAAGGCACCGTTCAGCCATCGACGACGCTGTGAGATAAACTCGGGCACAGTATCTGGTTATAGTTAGCATGGCGAGTCATTGAATGGGGGTTACAAGGTGAGGAAGTCTTACCAGGCACATCGGTTTCACCAGTACATCCCTTGACATACTTCAAAACCCATCTCTCGCCACGTTTGGCAACCAGCTCCCAGCAAAGGATACGATCCTCAGCAAGGTACATGTTGGCGGTGAAGACATCGGCGTGTTGTCCATGCAATGTTTCACCCTTGAAGTACTGGCTAAGGGGACCGTGACCAGTCTCATCGTTCTGCAGTGCGTGGTAACGATAAGCGCTGAGAGCACCGGGAAGGACAGTAATGTAGCCAAATACAGACTCGAGAGGCTTGTCGAGAATATTGGACATCTTGTACTCAAAGTTCTGGGACGCAACGAGGGGGTTGAGCAGGTTAGCGCCCAGTCTGCCCTTCATAGCCTTGATCTCTCCACAGGCGCCGGCAACGTTGGAATCAGTATCAAACGCCTTCCAGAGATGATAGAGAGAGGTACCACTAGGCCGAGTACCGACATCAAGCAGGATACAGACATTGGGGTTAAGAGCCTTGCCAAACGCGTTGAAGAACCATCGATGTGAGTTGAGCTTACGCTGGTTCTTTTCTTTGAGACAGAAGATCATCTGACAGGGGACAATGCCCTTCTCGGCACCCTTGAATTTGAGATCGGAGTCGAGAGAGACCTGGGTTGTATACTCGTAAACGTGTGCCTGAACAGCACGGTTGTTGACAAAGTTCTTTGCAATACCGTGCTGATAGACACCCATAGCAGCAAGGGCATCCAGAGTACGGGGGTGAATCTTCTCACGACCGTCGGAGACAATGCAAACAACGATCTTTTGCCATCCAGTCTCACCCCAAGTACGAGAGCGTGTTCGGGAGCAGAAGTGCGAAATGTTTTTCATGACGGCGTGCATCGTACGAGTGAAGCCAATCTCATCTTCGTTGTACATGGTGACACAGATGAACAATTCCGTCTCTCGGATTGTCTTGCCAAAGGTTTGTCGTAGCGTATAACCCCTTTCGACAAAGTCGTCAGGGTCGCATGTAACGGCGGTGTAACGCATATGGGTAAATTCAATCTCGCCTCGTCGGGGCAAGAAAGAGTAGAGAATCGTTGGGATCTTACACTCCAAGACCAGCTCACCGTTGATAAGCTGCACCTCCTTCTTTGACATTTGAGGAGCGCGAACACCTCGTCGTTCTTGAGCGCCGGTTGGGGCAGGGCCGTAGTGCTCAACCTTGTCAAAGTCTTCATATTCCTCGTTTAGTGTATCTTGCGAGTCAGCAGAGAGATATGAGCTCCGGTCTACCGGATGAGGTCGTGCCTCGCTCAAGTCGGATTCAGGCGCGAATACGTCGTCGTCGTAACCATCATTCAACGGAATCGATACAGTCGCATCATCTGCCAGAGGCGGAGGGCGCGTGGAGTTTGAGAAGAGAGGCGCTGGAGGAAGTGGACGTCGAGGACTTCCGCCGTATCTCGATGATGGAGTTCCTGGTCTGGGGCTTCCGTTCAGGTCTGAGGGCTCATACATGCCACTAGATGCGGGAGGCCGCGACATATCAGTGAAGCGAGATGAGGGAGTCCAAGGTCGTTGAGGAGAACCATTGTCGTGCATGCTATAGGACATGTAGGACCCTTCTGGGGGGCCCATTGACGGGGCATCGTCGAAGATAGAGCCGGATCTTGATGAGCGGACGCTTGGTTGATAATGAAGATTTCGTGGGCTTCGGATACTGGGAAGTTTGTCATGTGAGTGGGCGTTCTGTAATCGACTGTGTGGTCGTGGGGGCACAGGGGGGTTTCCGTCAAGGGCATGCTGTTGTTCTTTGTGTTGTCTGCGTCGTTCACTTATTCCTTCAGGGATCTCTGGTAGACCCTGAGGAACGTCGGCAAAGGCAACGTGGATGCTATTCTTGCTCTTCTTGCTCTGCAACTTTGCAGTAAGGCCTCCAGAAACTGGTCTTCTGGGCAAGAGTGTTTGCGATTCCATGGTGAGAGAGTATGCGGGAGGATTTGGAGAAGGGTGTTGTTGCTGCTTGTTTGACATGTTCTCTTCAGGGCCACTTCCATTCGGGCCATCAGGCCTAGAATTGAAGGCCTGATCTCCCCGTTCTGAATTCATGTTGAGGTGCGCAGGTGAAGGAGGCAATGGTGGGGGAAACGCTACTGGCGGTTTGAGAGGAGAGGGCGTTGTCTTTGAAGGTGAAGCAGAAGTAGGAGCAGAAGGAGAAGGGTATGTAGGAGTTTGGCTGGGGGATATAGGTGGTACATACGTGTGAGTATCGTAGTGTTCCTCGTGGGATGTCAACAGTCTCACAGCAGCGGGACTATGGCCAGTGGGCGTGTGATGTAGGTCCTCGTCATCGTAGGGCGGGAGGCTGTAGTCCGGTGGGCGTGAAGGCATGTTCGGGTCCATGGCGGAGGCTGGAATGTAGACGCGGGTAGTTGCGACAATACGGGATGTTGGAGGAGAGTGATTGGAGCTTGATAGCGAAGGATGCGTGAGGGTACTGTAGGTGTTATTGTCGACAGCCTCTGCCGCTGGGAAGACCCAGGTTGCGCTGTATACAAGTTGGCAGCCAAGAGGTAGAGTTGGTGTTTACAACGCCTTGTTCTGGTAGTCGAAACTCTGATCGAGACGAGGCGTTGGTTGTGTCGGTGTGCGTAGGTGGGCAAGCAGATGGTGATCCGAAGTTACAAAGCGGAATCTAAACAGAGACAACGACGTTCAATGCGAATGGCCGAGTAAAAATTGAATGAATGAATGAAAAGACACTCAAATGTCTTGTCTCATAAGGCGTCGTACAATAAAGCATATAGTATAGCCACGGAGCGAGCGGAGCTGTGATCGGATATGGTTGCGGGTAACCATGATAAATGGTGGGGGGTGGAGCTTTAACTTGGTCAATCCAAACAATGGTCCCGCTGTTGGCAGAGCAACGCCCTCAATCTCCGATCTCTCAGGTACGCCCAGTCTCGCACTCGCTGACGGGACGATAGCCACTGTCGCTTGCTGACGTGATGCTGTAGGCAATTAATCTTTAGTGGATTGATCGTTTTTGTTGGTTTGAAGCTTAATTGATTGCATTTCTTCAACAGCTTCCTTTGGATATGAGGCAACTATCTGTTCCTCGACTTTGACTTTCAACTACCTACTCCCATCGAGATACAGACACATACTCGTACAATGCTTACTGCTGCAGCCCGGTTTTCTAATGAAACGTGAAATTTTGCCAATAACCTGGCAACGCAGCCGTCAACCACCCTGGCGCTTACAGCCTACAACCTTGGCGCGAGTGATTAAATCCCCGTCGGTAATAAGCAATCATAGACCAGCATGAACGGTGGGACTGGACTGACATGCCTTGTACCAAAATACTCACTTGGCCCTACTGTCTTCAATGCGCAAGGACAAGGTGAAATAAGCATACGCGCATACGCGCTTAGAAGTTGGCCCTATTGAGCCACGGGTCTGCCACAGCCAGCTATATCCTGGACTTGAATACCCTGGACATAATAGCTATAAGAAAAACACTCTCTAGACTAATAACTTGCTATTGTTGCTCTATTCGTAAGTGAATTGCTTTCAGTCTCTCTACCCTAGCCTTTGGGGTTCTTAGGCTAGTAAGAGGCACTAACCCTTCCACCTCAGTCAGCACAAAGGCATCATCTAGTACTACTATTCTTACTACTTTATTATATGTTAATCAAAATGATGCTCACATCATAATGCTCGTTTAGGCCTAGACTGCTGAAGGACATTCAATCCTTATTTTTCAACGTACCTTGGGATGGTATAAATGGGACGCATGGCAAGCTCAGACTTTTATGTCCTTTCCTACCCAAGCTGGCCATGTTCATCGTTCAATACGGCCAACTCCTGCAAACAAACTAACTCTGAGAGGCGTGGCTGTTGAAAACATGCTCTGAGCGCCTCGAAGTCCTCCAAATCTGCCAATTCACGTGGCTGCTTTACAGTATGCTGAAGTCTACTGATCATCTTACTACGACACAATCCGCTCAAGAAGAGACTCAGGATCCTCGAGTCCTCGCGTCATCTGCAAGAGAAAGACCGAGAAGGACCGCCTCTCAAAATTTGTCTGCAAGTCAAATTCAACACCAGTTGACTTTCCCCGTATGTGGCTTTCCCCATGGGGCGCTTCGTCGCAAGCTGTTCTAGGTATTCTTGCATGGAATCAACCTCAATCTTATGCCTTTCCCTCTCAATATACGGTCTGAACCTACGATTGAGTTCGTTAAGCAACATGCGACGGTGTCCTGAATTTATGGTTCAAGGACTTATTGATGTCACTTGATGGGCTCCGGCATGAAGGCATCGTGACATCCATTGTTGGTATGTCGTGGAAAGAGGAATGCCCTATTTGACTGCCTTTCAACATGGACAGCAGTCAATAGGAAGGAATCGATGAGATGACTGAGAGGACATGACGACAAAAAAGGAGCTGCGATTTTGGGGTTTACAAGTACTTTTCGAGAGGACAAAATAAACTCGCTCGCCAAAAGTCTGCTTCATCAAGCTCCGACATCTCATTTGCATGCATCACAGCACAACAAGAGTTTATTTAACCCCTTCTACGTGTTTTTATACCCCAAGTATCATTATTATAAATAGTCACGTTGCCCTCATCAACTCTTGGCCGTCATTTTGAACTTTAGACGTCATTGTCCCCTGAATCCGCCCCTCCCAGCATACATCTCTTGTCCACCAGCTCTTGAAATAGACGCTGAACCAACCTCCATATTAAACCTGGCCTACCGTTATGGCTACCAACAAAAATGATGCTCCTGGTGAGCTTCGAGTCAATAGCTCGCCGCAGGATGCCAACTCCCAAGCCGAAGGGAGACCAGTGACGGCGGTACTTCAAAACCCGCTGGCCAACTTGACCCACGATGATCTGCTCGCCGATGCCCAGCAATTCGCCCAACGAAAGGGCCTTCCTGATCATGTCGACATCTTCCGCAAAGGAGCCCTACTGGCCAAAGTTATCAACACGCCACGGGGGTACGAGGGGATAGAGGAGTTGACCGAGGACGAAAAGAATATTCTACGGAATGAAGATGACCATCGCTGGACATCTCAGCCAAAGATGCTTTATTTTCTTTGTGCTCTATGTGCCGGCTGCGCTATCGTTCAAGGCATGGATCAGACAGTTATCAACGGTGCTCAGGTATGTAGAGTCGTCTACCGTGTGTCGATGGATGAATTTGACTGACTCTGCGCAAGCGCTTCTATTTTGCCGAGTACAACATCACCGACCGAGCATTGAAGGGTCTGACCAACGGCGCTCCCTATGCGTCTGCTGCACTCATCGGATGCTGGCTCAACGACCCCCTGAATCGCTTCTTTGGTCGCCGTGGAACTATCGCCTTTTCTTGTCTCTTTGCCTTCATCACTGGAGTCTGGCAAGCTGCTGCCAACAGCTGGATCTGCCTCCTTGTCGCTCGTTTCACTCTGGGTCTCGCTGTTGGTGCCAAGTCGAGCACCACGCCCATCTATGCTGCTGAATGTGCCCCAAAGACCATCCGAGGTGCCTTGACCATGATGTGGCAGATGTGGACGGCTTTTGGAATCATGATCGGTTTTGCTTCGTCGATTGCCTTCCAGAACGTGACGTGGCCCAACGAGCATGCACCATGGCGATGGATGATCGGTTCAACTTCCCTGCCCCCGCTGATTGTCGGCCTTCTTGTCTACTTGCCCCCGGAGAGTCCTCGCTGGTACATGGACAAGGGAGATTTCCCGAAGGCGTTCCAGTCGCTCACAAAGCTCCGTAGCACCGAGCTACAGGCTGCTCGTGATATGTATCTTGCTTGGAAGTTCTTGCAGGTCGAGCATAGCGCTAAAGAAGGCCGAAACATCTTCAAGGAGTTCTTCACAGTTCGAAGGAACTTGCGAGCCGCCCAATCTTCGTGGTTCTGTATGCTGATGCAACAGTTCTGTGGTGGTATGTTTACCCAAGACCCTTTGTACTCGCGAATGGTGGAAAGCTAACAACTTTATAGTCAACGTGATCGCCTACTACAGCACTCAAATCTTTACGGATGCAGGATACTCACCCTCGCAGGCACTCTTGGCTTCATTTGGTGGCGGTGCCATCAACTGGATCTTTGCCCTCCCTGCAATTTGGACCATCGATACCTTTGGCCGTCGTAATCTCCTGCTGCTTACGTTCCCAATGATGAGTGCTTGTCTGTACTGGACTGGCTCATGCTTCGGGATTGCCGACGACAATCTTCGTCTGGCTCTCCTGGCCGTTAGCATCTATATCTTCATGGCCGTTTACTCGCCCGGTCTTGGCCCAGTCCCGTTTACCTACAGTGCAGAGGCATTCCCCTTGCATATCCGGGCTCTTGGTATGGCTTCGGCCACATCCATTACTTGGGCGTTCAACTTCCTCCTCAGCTTTACATGGCCCATGATGGAGAAGTCATTTGGAGCTCGGGGTGCCTTCTACTGGTATGCGACATGGAACATGTTTGGCTTGGTGTTTGCGTATTTCCTCTTGCCGGAAACCAAGGCTCTTTCTTTGGAGGAACTTGATCTGGTGTTTGGCATCCGCAACCGTGACCATGCCAGGTACTACTTCAAGCGCTTGGGGTGGTATGTGAATCGCATCATGGGCCGCAAGCCTGACCCTATGCTACCGCTTTACCAGCTGGAGGATCCCAATATCGAGGTGGAGCCCAAGGGTGTGAGGAGCAGCTCGGTCTAAGACATGATGCTAATGGCATGGCGCTCTGACTTGGATCTCTTTTTAGGGAGTCTTGAGGTGGAGGTTCTGGATGGCGTTTCGGAGTGTAGTTCATGTAGCTGTTAGCAGCGCTACCCGGTAGGGAAGTGTTGCTGCACAGGTGTCTTGTTACTTTGTTAGTGCTTTGAGTAGTTTTTAATTGCATGATTAATAAATGCAGAATACTGTTTGCTGCACCCTGTCATGTCTTGTGTTCTCGTCAACACGGATCAGCTTGTTTCCCGCCCTGTTCTCTCTTGAGTCGTTGGCAGAGGTTAAGCCACAGCCTAAAGTGGACTGACCGCAGTCGCAGCAACAAAATCATGACAGCCTATGATGATATCGCCCAGGACAATGCCGACGAGGAATGCAGGGCTTGGATCCGTAAGCTCATCGATGCAAAAGACGAAGTCGTCGCATTCGTTGATGCTCGCTTGGGCGGAAAAGGGACGGGAGAGTACTTGGGTTTCTTGAAGGGACCCTTCAACTTGAGCTTCCATATTGGATTTGCAGACCAACGGCCAAATGCTTTAATCCGCTTCGCAAAGCCAGGGCATACCAACACAGCCTGGAGGTTCGAGAAGGTTGAGAATGAAGTACATACTATTGAGTACCTTCGGCAACACACACCACCATTCCCTTGCCCTATATACACTGCTGGGGTTTGGCTGAAGATAGCCCTCAGCAATTAGGTCCATTCATTATCATGGACTTCGTACAAGGGACCAAACTATCTACCTTCCTCAAGCAACCGACCGAGCACGAAGAAGCAGATATTGTTCTCAAACCGACTATCGACGACGCCATGCTTAGCGTCATTTATGACCAACCGGCTGACTATATACACCAACTTTCTCGACTCAACTTTCCTCGTATCGGGGCTATTTCTAAGGAAGCCTCGGGAACTTGGGCCGTCATGAAGAGGCCTCTGACGTTTGGCATGAATGAGCTGGCAACTGGAACAGGGTATCCTGTAGACCAGCTTCCCACAACGCCCTTCGACTGTTCAAGCGACTTCTTCCATGCGATTGCGAACCAGCGCCTAGTACATCTTGACACTCAGCGTAACCTTGCGAAGGATGAGGCCGATGTTCGCAAGCGTTTCGTCGCTCGTCATGGGTTTAAGCACCTCATCTTACATTACTGTGTCGACGATACTGGCCCTTTCAAGCTATTTTGCGATGATATGCAACCTACAAATATGCTCATTGACCCAGAATCCCTTCGAATCACTGCCATTCTCGACTTTGAGTTCACAAACAGCATGCCAGGGCAGTATGTCTGTGACCCTCCCTGGTGGCTGTTATTGCGTGGGCCGGATATTTGGCTTGACCGTGGTAAAATGGGCGAATTCTTAGAAAGCTATGTCCCAAGGATGGAGCAACGGAAGGCATATGAGGAGGAGTTGGGGTTTCAGTTTGCCGAACAGTCTATCAGATGACTTGAATGCTTTCTGATACGCAAGTGAAGTATCTCATGATTATGCTACACTTACTACTAACCTGTCAGCCAGGCGATAGATGATGGGTGGGTAAAACAGCACACATCAGACACGACCCTATCTATACCTGATACATGTAATACCATGCCTCTGCGAGGCAGTCAAGCTTTTGACTACCGTAACTAATTAACAACTAGCATTTTCTGCAGTTATTAGTCGGGTAGGGTATGTCGTGTTCCCCCTGCATATCAGGTCCAGGTAACTTGTCAGAATACGGGGCCTGCTTCTTTGGGCAAGCGTCCAAAACGGTGCCTGGCAGCCACAGAGGATGCGTTATAAATCGATGCCCTAACTAGGAAGGACGTCCACTGGTCTTACTACCAGATACGCATTCGTGCATATGCTAAACAATTTCTCTCAGTTAGGTATGGCTGACCGTGCGCTGGGCGTGAGGCCGGGTGTTCCATGGCGCTGGGTATGATATCTCAGGTTGTGTCTCAGGTCAAAAGTTAATGGCACGACGATCTACAAGATAATTTCCTCTAGAGCCAAAAGCTTGGGCTGAGCAGTGGAAATGGTTAGTCAGCTCTCGGGCCGTTCAACGGGGACTACTGAGAGAGGAAAAGAGTTCGTATTTTGATGCTACTGTGCTGTGAGTATATCTGATTCGCGGTTGAGAGAAGCTGTCGTGAGAGCAAAAAGACCATGTCAAGGTGCGATTGGCCAAGTCTTGAAGAGTTTGAGCAAGGGCCTGTCTTGAAAACCACGAGGTGCGGGTGGTACCCGGACGAATGATCGGCAGAGATCAAGAAATGCCTCCAGGGGACGTTCTCCTTGAAAGCACATGTCAGTCAGACAGTCTGACATCTGTCGTAAGGTGGCGTAATAAACAAGCTTTTAAAACCACTCGACTTGTGCAACCACCTGCCCATTACTTACACGCACGCTCGCTTAGTCTCGTGACTATCACTATTCGAGTTATCAAGCAACTGAACCCTATACTCGCCATAATCTCGTCGTCTTCGGCCCTATTCGTGTCTTTTCGCCCCAGCTCACGAAACAAGAACAAGCCTCGTTTCTCAGTCAGTCCCATGGCTCGGATATGGATGGATCGCTAATGCTAATCGACAGCGGGGTGGATGTCTTGAAATACAGGGATCTTGCGGGACTTGGCGACGCCCGAGGGCCAAACCCCGTTGGGGCCATGCTCCGTCCGGCTCCGTCCGGCTCCGTCCAGGGCCCGGCATCTTGGACCAGCTTTGGTAACCAACCGTATGAATTTCTCATATTCCCCGACGTCCAAAACGCCTCCCGAGGCTAAACGACTGGTCCCCATGCTCTTGAACCCCTGCATCTGCGTCAACCACTCAATCGCCGAGAGCCCACACTTTCTCTCTCTCTCACGACGAGAGGCCGTCCTGTCCGCACGTTATCACAAAGACACGCGGACCCTTGACTGAACATCTAAACTCGCCTCTTATGCGTGGAGGCGGGTCGACGGAGACCAAGACTGGAACCGACTTCTATCGGCTCACTCACTAGATAGATACATACATACCTAGGTAGTAGTTATAATGAACACTCCCACATCCTCTACGCCCCGCTCCCGCGGGCCTCTTTTGTCTTTCTACCTACTACTCTGGAGCCCTCTTATTCTTGATGTTCTGGTGACCATCATACCAACATGCGAAACCCGCCTATCGAGGTGGTGGCCACATGGCCGCGGCCAAACTACCACGACCCTGAGCATCGTGGGCCCACGCTGCTCATTGTCGAGGTGACTATTATGTCTATCGCCATCATTACTCTACTGGCCCGTCTCTACGTCCGGATATTCAAAGTCAACAAGCATGGCCTAGATGACTGGCTTATGCTGGCCGCCATGGTGCGTAGTCTTCTACCCCCTCCCAACCTCGGTCCCTCCAGCGAGCATGTGCTGACTTGCCCAACTGTAGGTCTTTGGCATTGGTGTCACTGTCTGCGTGATTCTAGCAGCTCAGCTCTACGGGTGGAATATCCACGTCTGGGATCTCAAAAAGTCACAAGCCGAAACAGGCCGAAAGGTCTCTCTGGCTGCTCAGACACTTTTCCTCTTCTCCTCAGGATTAGCCAAGAACTCTATTCTCGTCTCTTATCTCCGAATTGCCCCTGCCCGCTCTTGGCTTCGACGTGCGACTTATGTCTCCCTCGCTTTTGTAACGGCTCTTATCTTCATATTCCTTATCGTTCTATGGACGCAATGCCGGTAAGTTTGGGATATGACTAGATTGGCTGCTTAGATCAAGGAACTGACGAGTGATAGACCGACATCTGCCTATTGGGTTTTGACAGGAGGTGATAGCTGTTCTCCCGAAGGCCCTCGCGTGCTGTAAGTTATTAATCTTACTCACCTCGAACTCGACCCTGATCGTATATAGATCCCAAGCTATCGCCACAGTCGTTGCAGATCTGCTTGTCTGCGCTCTTCCTCTACCGACCCTCTTCCGCCTAAGGCTCCCCCTTTCGCAACGCATCGCCCTCATCGTCGTCTTCTCCCTCGGCCTAGTCGTCGTCTTTGCAGCCTCCATGCGCGCCTACTGGACATACTACGTGACCGAAGAAACCTACGACGTTACCTGGAAAGGCTTCCATCTATGGATTTGGACGGCTGTGGAGGCAAACCTGGGAGTTATCTGTGGTAGCGTACCAGCGCTTCGTCCGCTATTCAGAAACATGTTCCGATCCAAGAGCAGCAGCTATTACAACAACACCACTTCGCATGCTTACCCGCCCGGTACAGCACCGGGAGTCACGACTGTTATTACCAGCCCTAAGAAGAATACTCGGTCCTGGACAGACAGCCTGCAACGGGGGAACAAAGGAGTGAGAATCCAGGACGACCATATCGACGTCGAAGGGGGCTACAACGCGAGACAACAGAAAGACACAGACAGTGGAATATCGTCACTCGAGATGGATTCATGGCCGCCTAAACAACAGCCCAGGTCTTGGCCTTTAAGCTCATGAAGGGATAATTTGACATTGATTGGCGTTTGAAATGGACGGGTCATGACGCTCTACGAAGCAGATAAAGGTTTTGGCGCAACTTGGATATACGCACTACATTGCTAATTTGTTATCATGATATATTTAACTACAAAACACATTTCTATCCTAGAGACATTCATGTCCAACACTTTTGCCATTACTCCAGGAGTATGCGACACATTGTCATCCACCCTTATCTGCTGCCGGCTATATCCTAAAACGCCTGGTTGAATGGTCTATTCTAGAAGCTCAACTATTGGAAGCTTCAAGGGTGACGATAGTTTAGCGCGGAATATATGGGCAAGACGACCTCGACGCTAGGGTCAGCCTTGTCAGATCTATCATGCTATGCTGCGTGATGGCTTGAATGCAACCATCCAGCCGAGATGCGCTAACAAGTAGGCTCGGCTTTCCCGCCCGCCGGTGCATGCGTCATGATTAATTATACGGTTGGTACACATCGATGTATCAACCCTCTCCAGCAGGGCTATCGTCCATGCCGTCTGGCGAGTCCCACGGTGTGTCTCGTTTCGGCCGGAGAAGATAGCACCAGTGATATATGTCTGGATCATTGGGCGATAGCTTGGGTGTGAGGACCTTGGCTAGAACTTCGACATCAAAAGGCAGATCATCGATATCAAAACGATAGGCCGAGAAGCTAAACGAGACCCAGACACCACCATCCGCTAGACAATCTCGAACGCCGAAAGCCATACGACGTAATGCATTTTCGCCGCCGCATGAGATGGCATCAACGGTGCTCTTGTCAACGATGAGGTCGAATCTTTCCGTTAGGTCCAGCTGAGTAGCGTCCTGCACATCATAACGCATCCGAACATCTCCAAAAGCCTGCTCCTCGAGATCGCGGCCACGGTCAATAGCGAGGGGCTCATAGTCGACGTTTAAGATATTGCGAAAACCACGGGAGCGGAAGTGGTTTTGAAGATCGCTGGTGCCGAAGCCGATATGGAGGATGCGGGCCGTTGATGGGTCGAGGCGGTCGAGAATGGGCTGGATCAAGGGCATGAATTCGGCTGAGGGAAGAAGCCATTCAAAGGCCTTTTCGGAAGAGAAGCGCTCGTGCCAGTAGCTCTGCTTCTCAAAGTCGGCGGCCATGGCGGCGGCGAGAGCGCTGCGGGTGTCGCGGAAAATGGGCGATGATGGTGTCGAGGACGCGACGGGCGGGATCTGAGGAGCGGGAGCCATCAAAATTTAAAGCTACAGTTACAGCTACTGTAGATAGGTACTGTAGCATTGGGTTGCAACATCTAGTCAGCCCAGTTAACAGGTACTAAATATCATGAGAATGAGTTTTTTTTTTTTTTCGCAAATCCTGGCTTTTGGCTTGGGATCCGGGCCCACAGAACTGGGGATCACGGACAGTGATTGATGGGGCGCCGAGTTTCATGATGCTGTCTTTCTGGGAACATTGGTTTTGAATTGAGTATAAGGTTATTGCTCTTTGATGCTATTGACTGATGAGGTATCGTCGCTGTTTGAGGTGCTGTTCATGATTAGGTAGCTCTCGTGATAGACCAGCAATACTCAGTTGCTGAAATTGTCTATGCAGGCCAAGTGTCGAGAGAAAGTGCTGGAAGAGCGAGATAGATATGCCTGATGCTCAGGAATATTATCAGCCAGTTGGTTATCAGCGGTAGCATTATTCAAAGTCTTAAAGACCCAGCCTTGCGATCAGACAAACAAGACTAGACGTTGGAATAAAGATGCATTTTATCCCAAAGAGGTAAAGAACAACGTTAGATATCGAAAAGGACCCTTTCACGAGGTTGAACAAGTTTAATCAAGAGGATGACGTAGTTCTGGTCAGAGATTAACAGGGGCTGCCGCGGCAACCCCAGCCCTATTAATAGATACCAGCCAATGAGAAAACGCCAGGGTCTTCCAGCCACGGTACAGAGAGGCGCTGTCTCAGCTCCGCCTCGGAATGCCGCGTCAACACCTCACCAAGGAATTGGATTTGAATTCGAGCCAAGACGGCACCAGAAGGAGGCGGCTTACGAGGCGCTTAATATCGAAAGAAGCCAAAGGAGGGGACCTTTTTTTTTTCTCTTTTTTTTTTCTTTTCTTTTTTATCTCTCTCTTTCAACCCAAAACCAGCATCTAATCAATTGTTTCTCTCTGTTTCGTTTATTGATTTAGCGGTTCAAGTAAACAATCATCCACAGTCAAGATGGCGCCCGCTCCATCTCAAGACCCCTACGAAACCCTCAACGCCCTGGCGACACGCGATCTCCAGAACCCAACCCACACTCAGCAGGTGACGCTGGGCATCATCGCCGTCTATGTCGTTGTCATTGCTATTCTATGGAACGTCCCCTATGTCCGCATGGTCCTCTGGCCTTTCAAGGTATGTTACCTCCCACCATTCTTGTAAATCTGAGGTGAGGTACTGACTCTATAGATGCTGGTCATCGCCTTTCACGAATTCGGTCACGCCATCACCGCTGTTCTCACTGGAGGCCGCGTCAAATCCATCAGTCTTGACCCCAACGAGGGCGGTGTCACGCACATGGTCGGCGGTAAAAGCGCCATTACTCTACCCGCTGGATATCTAGGCTCTTCCATAATCGGCGCTCTCTTGACCTTTTGCGGCTTCAACATTGTCGCTAGCAAAGTAGCCAGTATCGTTCTCGCCGTCTGCTTCCTCCTTACTCTCTGGTGGGGGAAGCGTGACTGGCTCACCATCTTGACTATCCTTCTCGCCGTCGGACTCCTCGTCGCGTGCTGGTTCATCTCCCACGCTCAGGCCCTGCGCTTTGTCGTTCTCTTTATCGGCGTCATGTCTTCGCTCTACAGCGTCTGGGATATCTGCGACGATCTAATCCTGCGTAAAGTCAACTCGTCAGATGCTAGTGTCTTTGCAAAGCGATACGGCGGCTCCTCGCAGTGCTGGGGTGTCATCTGGTCTATCATTTCGGTCATGTTCATGGCTGCTGGCATCGTCGCTGGCTTGGCCGCATTTTCTCAGTCGTTTGAGCAGCAGGAGAAGGACTCTCAGAGCTTCATTCCTACCTAGACTGTTGCATTGTTTGCCCACGGTCATGTATTTGTTATGGATTGTGTACCGATTGTGGTATGTGGAACGGCCCGCAGATTTGTCGCGTGCAAACATCACTGGCAACACCTTGTTATGATAATGAAAGTGGTTTGGCATGTTTGGGAGTGGTATAGGAGGAAAGCTACGTGTTACAAGTCGCTAATGTCAAGCGGCGAGTTTTCATTTGATACCCTTGAAAGATTAATTGTCTTTGCTAGTTATATATACTGGATTACAACTGCATCATGAGATCTGTATTGTGACAAAGTGTTGTCACTTTTCACACTGAACAGAACAATCAACAAGTAAAAACATGTGGATCTCTGATTGATGATATACTCCTATTCTTCTTATTCGGCCCTTCACAAGCCATTTGTGTTTGACGAACCTTTTGTGACACCCTTGTGATCATCTCATAGCGATATTGTAGCCTCACGAAACATAATTGACAATCATGAGCTGGAGATTGTTATTATCAGACTCTTGCTCACTGATTTCTCAGCCATATAAAATTCCATACCGCAAGCACTCAAGACTTTCGAGAGCTTCTTCTATCCAACATTCTCGACCTATAGTAAATCGATCATTCTCCTTGAACACGACATCAACACGTTCAACCACAAACTCGACAACATGGCTGGCCATGATCAAACTTGCTACACGACCAGACTCGGTGTTTCGACGAGCCGAGAAGACTTCTCTCACGAAACCGCGACTGTAAGCCTCTCTGGAGAGCACTACTTCTTCAGTGGCCCCATCAGAAGCTACGGGTAAGTAGACTCTCATCACATGGTAAACTTGCTTCAGCTGACCTGCTTCTTCAGACGAGTTCACAAGGATGTCTCGAAGCACTTGAGCCTCGACTTTGACCATACCCACGGGGATATCAGCTCCGAGTACATCATCCTGGGTCCTAAGCCACGCTTTTTTCGATGCACCCGAATTTGGCAAGGAAACATTGCCGCTCAAAGTAGGTATCTGTAGACACCAGCTGCTACTTCTATCATACTGACCACATACATCCAGACCGCAGTGACTTTGAGGATTACGAAGAAGTAACCGACATCTTCGATGAGCACGATGTCGAGCGCCCTCCTTTCCTCTATCTCGGCCCCAACAAATCCTTCTACACTCGCATGGAGGATGGCTCTGAGAAGTGGAATCTGTCTCCCGAACTCACCCGCAATGCTCTGCAGGTGGCCTCCAACGCGACTCGCTCCGCCGTTGAGAGTCTCTGGCTTGGTGTCGGGGGTGCATGGGTTGCGCAGTATCGAGACAAGCGCTTCAGGTTCGATCTCAAGGGCCATTACTCTGGCTTGAGACGAGTCTTGCAGAAGAAGAAGGACGAAGAGGTCACGATTAATGCTTTGGCGTTGAACGTGGCTGATGGGAACTCGTATGGCTGCGTCTTCAATGATGGTACCGTTGTGTACGAGGCTGGGTCGGCGGGATTTGACGGCAAGGAATTCGAGCACTGGTGTGAGCAGAACTTCAAGTTCGCTCAGAGGCTGGATTTAGAGTAGACAACTCAGGGCTTGGGAGATCTGAGATGTGCATATGGCATGGAATACAACTCC
This sequence comes from Fusarium sublunatum, assembly GCA_013623665.1. Lineage (NCBI taxonomy): Eukaryota > Fungi > Ascomycota > Sordariomycetes > Hypocreales > Nectriaceae > Fusarium > Fusarium sublunatum. The sequence goes on from JABFFF010000154.1 coordinate 41,706, forward strand.
TATCTACTGGACTGGATTGGAGGTATGGGCCTGTTTTACATTCGGATCTTCAGAGTATCAAAAACTTTGGAGCATGAACTCATCCATCTAGGTTCATTGAGAGAATTCTTATGATCTATTTTAAATTGAATCTTGATATTCGGTTTTCATCCTTGGGCAGCATAAGAATTCACTAGCTGAGAACACTCTCCTGAATCAGCCTGGTGCATATCGGTACCTTTTTGAGAGCCTTGTAATAGGAATGATCATTTGAACTAACCCACAATCCTTACCATGCCATATTAAAAACGAGAGCCCTTGCCTTAGAGTACGGACCGGTGTTGTAAGTATCAGACGCTTGATTGCACAATTTTTAAAGCAAAAGAGTGTTTCTACAGCCAAATTAGCCCTGACTATGCAAGTCCAGGTCTATAAAAGTCCGGCATCTCCCCGGGCCAGTTGTAGATCGTCACAGCAGTCCCTATATCCGCCACACCAGGGCTACTACTAAAACACTATATATATTATACTCACCAAGGCAATGCACACAGTCGAATATCTTCCACCGTGTGAAAATATGTTCGAATGGCCCCAGCTCTCTTTTGGCTAGTTCTGACCTACAATGGAGTGAAGTGATGGACTCATCTCATTATCAGAAATGGGTCAAAATGCACTATACATATGTTCATGAAGCCCAGTCCCATCACTGGTAAGCTTTCTGTTTTCATTCTCCAATCCGTCCTGTACGGCATACGGGTCGCTATGACTTGTGCGCGCAACTTACTATGGAAGCAACCCGGTTCGCAAAGGGGCCGGAGGTACTTCGTCACGGAGACCGCAAGACCTTGAACAAGGGGCAGACTCTAAAGTTCACGAAGTAAGTATCCTACTTTTTCCTCTAAAATAACAAAATGGATACTAAATGAGCGTGAGACAGCTGTTATTGCTATACAGAACATAGAGGCCGATATCTCTCCCGTACCTGAGTTTAGCAACCCCTTGCCAAAGGAGTTCATCCATCCTATAGCAAAATGGCAATCGTCCAATGCCTAATACTATATATGTAGAATTTGGATAATTCTACGGCGGGCACATCAATTCGAGTACCTTATATACGACGTTTTCTAGCAAATGCTACGGCGGCTTCTTTACCGAGGACCACTTGGAACAACAAGAACTATGGGCCTGGCCATCAGCTAGAGATCTAGTTCCAAACAGTCCGATCTCACTATCTGGACCTAAACACTAGCTGGGATATATAATAACATAGATATGCGGAATGAGATAGCCGGCACTGGGGACGATAACCCTGCCATCATGTCAACTCATACATGGTCAGCTTGCATTTCGGCAGTATTGGGAGAACCGAAAACACTTATGTGAGACAAGTATCAGCTGTTTTGGCGATGATCAAAAATACAGTTTTGAAAAAGAACAAGAAAATCGGGTTCTCGAGCAAGATGAAAAGACAAAGAAGAGCCTTTTGAATGGCTGGTTATACAGTATAGAAAGTAGATGCTTGGGCCCCATCGTGGTGGAATTTCCTAGAGCCCAGATGTCACTCTCGAAAATCTCAAGGGCTCCGATACTACGACAGATACATGATCAAGAGAAGGATGAGATCTCTGGCAGAACTTGAACAATACGTGAAGCTCGGCATTGCAGCCTTTAGCTAAATAATTGAGGCTGGGAGATGGAACACAAGCTCAAAGGGGCCAAAGCAAAAGATGATACTACAAAAAGTGTATAATGGTCATATCTGAAAGGAATAATCGTATCCTAGCACTGAGAGAAATACAAACTGTTACAAACAATGAATCTTTACACAGCTGAAAAGTGAAGGCACAGGTTACTCTCCCAGTGGCCTAACGACTTGGTTGGGTTTTTGAATTACCACTTCACTGCAGAATGGTCTTGGACCTGTATGTTATTGTCAACCCCAGGAGACCCCAATGCCATGTTGGAAACGATGAGCTCAGGCCCTGATTATGAGTTTAATGCTATAATACATCTCCATCATACAATTACAGCCCGTAGTCATCTCAGTCCCATGACATGCCATCATCATCACGACTAAACAATCTCAGAATGGCTGCCGCAACTGCCTGTCCATCATGCTCAAGATCCGCCGTCTCAGCCGCCCGATCCGCATGCTCCAGATCCTTGATGCCACCGCTGTCAATCCTCATCTGAATCTGTCTCTTGACCATGTCCTCATCGAATGCAAGATGCGCTTGCGATGTGAAGAGTCTGTTGGGGATGTACAGACCCTGGATCTTGGTGTGATCACTCTTGCCCCAGACGTGGATGTCGGTGTCAGGCTTGAGTAGACCATTTGATGACTCAACCGTAGGCGCCTCAAGAACCTGATCCTGGTGCATCTGGTGAAGATAGACCTTGTCCTCCTTGACGCGGAAGAGACGCTTGCCCACGGGTGTAAGAGTGATGGGGTTGTGGCCCAGCTCCCAGTCGTTGGAAGGCGAGGGACCGACTTTGCCGCCCAGAAGGCGCGTGAGGATCTGGTGGCCGAAACAAACTCCAGTAAAGTGAAAGTCAGGGCGCTCGATCCATAGCTCTGAAGGCGTAGTCAGTATGAGGAATTAATACCAGATACATAAGTGAGACTCACTCTTCAAAAGACCCAACAAGTCGTGAATCCACTCATCATCGCCGTGTGCGTCATACATGCTGCCCGTGATGAGCAGTCCATCGTACTTTTCAAACTCTTCAACGCTTGGCAATCGACCGCCTTCACTTTTCACGACAAAGACCTGCTCTGTCTCGACACCTAGGGGAGGATGGTGATTGCTGCCGGCCTTGGAAAAGTGGTGGTGCACGATCTCGCCGAATGAGCCGCGCTCAGTCTCAGTGTCGGGATGCGGCGTGTCGGTCTCGAGGACGAACAGCCTGACGACTTTTGCGTCGATGGTTGGTTGGAAATGCTGGCCCATGCTGGATTTTGTTGTGTAGAATCTCTGTGGTGGTGAGTGTGAGTGTGAGTTTGAGTGTGTAAGTGGGCGAAGTTGACGAGGGTAGGATTGTGATTGTGGGGGTGGAGCAAATAGAGGGAGACGTCTGGCAACGCTGATCCTATTTAAACTGCAGCAGCGAATGCCACTTTTGATCATTTTTTCTTTCTAAATTTCCATCTAAAACAAGAATATGTATGTTTATTCTTGAAAATTCTGTCTTTATACCTTCCTGGGCATCTTGACGTCACAGAAGGAATTCGCTTGCCGAGCCAAGATCAGCCAAGCCATATGACGGCAGCGGGTCACTATAAGTGGACTTGGAATGAGCTAATTGCGTGCAGTGTGACCCTTAAGGTTTGCTCTACTTCAGGTGTTTGTGCCTGTAAATCAGGGGAATTGGACATGGACAAAGGTGAAGTGGTTGTTGTGAAGGGTCCTACTCCTAGGAATGGATGAGATGGAATGTCAGCTGTGGCGTACTACGTAGCCGGCGTCTTATAAGTTTAAAAACAAGCACAAAATTCTTATATATGGCCATCACTCCTACATCATAGACCTTATCCTCTCCTCAGTCAACCTCTTCAGATCCCCAGTAAAACGTGCTAATCTCAACGCCAACATACTCATCGCTATACTTCTTGGTCTCCTCCCCCTCCATCGCCGCACCCGCACACACAAGCAATGGCATAAAGTGCTCGCCTCCTCTTGGCGGGTGCATCAAATTCGCATGCGGAAACGCTCTCCAGCCTTTTAGTCCCCGCCATCTCTCGTCCCGGTCCTTCGCGCACGTCGCCCCCTTCAGCGCCTGGCTCCAGTCATCCGACAAGACCCGGAACTGTGCCCGCTGCTCCGGCCCCGTGCCGCCGAGCATCATCATGGCCCGGATGTTGTGAAAGCTCGCGAACCCGGACCCCACCACTGCGATGTTGTTGGCCCGTAGTTTGCCCAGCGCCGCACCCATTCGGAGATGCTCATCTGGGTCTTCAGATTCCAGAACTGATACCTGCACCACAGGGATGTCGGCCTTTGGGTTGACGAGCAGCATCGGTACAAAGACGCCATGGTCCCATCCTCGTTCCGCGTCAAGCTCCGGGTTGAGGCCCTCGGCTCGCAGAGCGTCGGCGATCTCGTGGGCTAGCTCGGGGTGACCTGGGGCTGGGTACTTGAGGGAGTACGACTCGCGCGGGAAGCCGTAGTAGTCGTAGAGCAGGGGATGAGATGCGCCCGAAGAGATGGTGGGATTCTTGGTGGACCAGTGGGCAGTGACGAGGATGATGGCCCGGGGTTGATCTGGGGTGCCAAGCTTGAGGATCTTGGGGATGCGGTTCTTGAGGGAGTAGGTGATATCTTTGTGAGAGGGGTCACCGAGGATGGGCATTGGGCCTAGAGGTACCACATTAGTACTTCTTGGATATAAGAAAGTGACTGTAATAACTTACCACCGCCATGCGAGAGCGCAACTACAGGTCCGACCTTTGCCATTGCTGATGTGTGTAGTTTAGATGACAGTGATCGGAATATTATTGTCGAGACGATTCTTGGTGCTATATGAGTCCAGTTTCTCATTAATTGTAGAAAGAACAGGGCAGTATTGTGTGTTCTCTCTCTGGCTATAAATCTTCCTCATCATGGCGGGGTCCTCCAGCTATTTATCCTCTCATGATACTGTAGCTCCATCATGGCTTGTGGCTCTCTTAGAAACAATTTGTGGGGCTCAATCAGCGAATAACAGCCGATTTGGTAACTACCCGCGCGCGATGATCCACATTTGCCCCATATCTTATTTATAAGCTGCTGACCTCGGCAGCCGGGTGATCAAACCGGCATCTCATATCTCACCTTATCATAGCTTCAAACACTCAACAAGAACATCAACGGACCGATTGAATCCCAGGTGCAGGCTTACAAATGTGACCACAATTTAATGAAGTACGCATCCTAACTGAGTTATAGAGATGATTCAGAAGTGGCAGATCAAGTCTAGAATTCACGGAAAGGCCAATCACATAAGAAGATCCATCGCTTGTACAATACAGGAGTCACATTTGAGATTTCAATACTCAGAAACCTGGCCATCATATGCTATTCATTTATCCAACTGTTCAACTCTCACATGAAGTCATACAGGTGGCTAGATAAACACAGATACTTCACCCTTACCCGAGCCAACCGCCTTGAGTCGTGATCCCACTTCAAGCGGACTACCCTCACTCACCATAAAGTGACTCACATCATTGTATGATCTTTTGTCCGTCCCAAGGATCTTGTAGATATTTTCACTCACGAGATCAATCGCCTCCTTCTCGCTCAGCCGTCCGCCTCCGTTCTTCAGCGCGGTACCAGCTGCGAAGCCTAGATCACGAAGCTCCCAGTCTTCACGAAGCCCAATCGCCACTTCCACGCCTGCGTCAACAAGCGCATCAATGACTGTACCATTGGTGAGAGGTGCACCCGTCAATACACGACGCGAGTCCCAGGTGTCGCCCAGTGACTGCAAAGGCGCGAGAATAACTCCGACGTTGGCCTCTTCAAGCTCCTTGGCCACCAGGTGAGCCTCGGCGCCCCCGATAATAGCCACCTTGAGGCGTTGCACCCTCTGCGATGTGCCAAACTCCAAAAGCGCATCCTCAATCTCAGACTTGATTCGAAGAGCAGTCGCAATTCCGTCAGCACTGTTGATCGTGAGAGCCAAAACTCTCTCGCCGTTAATCACCTTCTTGAGGTATGCCTCTTCTGAAAACGGATTAACAACAGGCTTCTGGGATGTAGCAACCGCAAGCAACTTGTTTCTCAAGCCACCGAAAGCAGCCGAGTAGCTAGTCGTGCCTCTGACATTCACGTCTAAGGTGTAGTGAACTGCCAGGTCAGAAGCAAACACAGCTCCTTGTTCAAGACTCGTCAATGCCGACGTCACGAAGCCAACGCTGGTGCCAAAATGTGTTGCGCCACCCACAAAGGTCGGTGCTGAGATGGCTCTGGTGACTCCATACCGAGCTGCAACATGTAACTTCTTGGAGTCGAGCGCAAGTCCGTCAATAGCCCGAGAAAAGATCAAAGGGTTAGGCCCGTTATTGGTTGACTCCTCTGCATCAATCTCACTGAGGCCCAGAGTGCTGCCCACGGCCGTGAAAGCTCGGGTCAAATAACCATTCTTGAGTGCAATAGTCTTTGCCCCAGATGCAGTCGCAGCGTCAGACTCATAAGCGCAGTTACCAATACAAGAGATCTTGCCCTTGGAAACAACGACATTGACCGACTTGCCTTCAGAGTCATAAGTCTTGTCATCCTCAAGAAGAACCTTTGTGACGCCAGTGAATAGTACGTTGTCAAGAGTGCTAGGCTCCTCGACAACATCTGCAGGTTTCTGAATCTGAACGAGGGCTTCCTCGGGCTTGGACAGCTCAATAGGACTCTCGTACTGAGCGGTACCGTCGATCCAAACCTGCACAGGAGTTGCACCCACACTCAGCGGGTCACTGTCCCAGACGACCACGTCGGCATCAAAGCCTGGCTTGACCTTTCCTACCCGCTTGCCCAAACCAAGCAGTTCGGCGGGAGCAGATGTCACACCGGCCAATGCAGCATGGTAGGGAAGGCCGTAGTGATATGCCTTGGCTGCCTCAAAAAGAACATGCTGAGCGTTGATAACAGGGTTGTCGCTAACGTATACCACTGTGAGGTTGTTTTCGTGAAGTATTTTGCCAGCATACTCAGAGCCAACGTATGCTTCGGTCTTGTAAAACATATTGTCAGCGAACAAGGCTGATGCGGGGGCGCGTCCTCCCCAAGTCCTCTTCAGAATCTGTAATGTCTGTTAGCAAACGATGCGCCGTCTTGACAACAAATGCCTACCTCTGGAACCAAATAGGTCTGATGGGCATGGTGAAAGGCTCGAACAGGGAATTTGAATTCGTTGGTGTGATCCACCATGGCCTCCAAGTCGGGGATGGTGTAGCAGTGCGTATTGATATGGACCTGGCCACGAAGGGCGGCAGTCAAAGCCTCCCAAGCAATCTCTCCAGGTAGATACTCATCCAAAGATTCGACACCCTGAGACTCAGCCTTGGCACACCAGTCATCCTGCTTCTGGATCAAATCCCTCGCTTGCTCAAAAGCGTGTCGAAACTCGTAGCTCTCGCCCATGCGGCTAAATGGTCTTCTTCCTACGCGACCGTGAACGCGCTTGGCGTTTTCACCACAGGCCATCTTCATGTATCGCCAGGTTCGATCCGGGTCAGCAAGAAGATCCTCAGCGCTGATTTCTTTGCGACCATCCGCTTTGCCTACAGCATGCTTGATGACATAGGCCTCTCCGCCTATGTTGTTGCCAGAGCCAGGAAGAACAAGAGAAGTTGTGACGCCGCCTGATTTTATGACCTCAATCTGAGGGTCTAGTGGAAGAAGAGAGTCAATGGACCGGGCCCAGGGTGTGATGTTATCCGACATCTCATTGCCGTCTGAGTTGCCTTCCAAAGAGGGCAATGGGTATACGCCAGCATGGCTGTGTGTATCAACAATACCGCTGGTGAGTCGGCGGCCATGCGCTTCGTAGATGATCGTGGCATCGGGTAGCGAGGCAGCTTTGATGTCCTTCTCGACGCGTTGAATGAGACCCTTTTCGAGAAAGACGTCACCATTTGTCCACTCCCAGCCTTTCCCAGCATGCGCATCTTCTGGGTTAGTTCCTTCAACAGGCTCTCCTATCCAAATAGTTGCATTCTTGATCAAAGTTGGCTTGCCGCCCTCGATGAAACGAGCGTTCTTGTCGCGACCCAGACCTGGCGGATCCTGGGGCTTGACACGGAACTTTTTACATGTCTCGAGGTCTTCATTGAGCTTCTTTATAGACAGAGTAGTCGTATGCTGGGGTTTAATCTGCCTCCATTGTGCAAACACGATGAATGTGAGGCATGCTAGAGCAAAGATCCGGATAGCACGCGAACGGCGTATCGATCGTCTGCATCGTTGCTGGCCAACAGGCGCCGGCAGGGAAAGGGCGCTGTATGGTGGAAGTTCTGCCTTTTCATCCATTGTCGTTTGCTTGCGCGAAGCTCAACAATGGCAAATGGCTGATGGTCCTGAGATGAGAGAAGAAAGAGGAGAGTAGGTACGAGAGCTTTGGAATGGAGCTCCCTCGATAAGAGCTGTCTCAACCCTGAGCTCTAGTGATTGGCCTCCACTATGGCGAGCTTCAGCGGGGGACTCAGCGGCAATGGTCCTGGAGCTGTGTTGATGGGCCAATCATAGTGCTACGGGACTTTTGTTAGCTGCCTAAGGTACTAAGGTACGGTAGCACGGTAGCAGTAGCAGACGGGGGTTCTGCCTCCAAATTTGGTGTGTGTGCTTCCAGTATGGGAGGTCATTTTTACTAAGTTCTTGAATTCAAGACTGTCAAGATATAGCATTCAAATCCATGCTCGAGGGTCTTATTGCTTTATCAATGATATCATGAAGCCGATGGAGCCGAAGTCCCCACCCCCGCCCGGCCGTCCCGTCCGTCTTGTCTCCAGGGGGGTCCTCATGACGGAGCTTGATCTCATCTTCAAAGCCAAGATACTGTAAATTATGACATGTTGGAGATCAGGTATATCAAGACATAATCTCGTATTGGTCGTATTGAGTAAAGTAATTAACGTAAGCGTGTGTTGTCAGCTTAGTAACGCTGCTCTTCGGCGCCGGTGGGATACGGTAGGCCAACCCCACTCTCGGCGTCAGTGTGAGGTGAGCTCTCATACATTATTGAGACATTCATTCTACGACACAGTAGGTGCTACTCTCTGGTAGGTATTTATACGGCATATCTTCTCATCTTTAACCCCTCACCCCTCTGTCTACTTCACTCTCACATACGCACCCACCCTAAATACCTTCATCATGTCTCAATCTCCCTACGAGCTCATCTACTGGCCCGTTATCCCCGGCCGCGGCGAGTTCATCCGCCTCGTCTTTGAAGAAGCTGGCGTTCCTTACTCGGACGTTGCCCAGAACACAGAGCAGGCCGTCGCCCTTGTCCAGAGCCACATCTCGACTGAGAACATTGGTGATGCTCACAACCCACCACCTCTGGCTCCGCCCATCCTCAAGCACGGGGATCTCGTCATCCACCAGGTGCCCAACATCCTCCTCTACGTTGCCCCGAGAGTTGGCCTCGCCCCCAAGGAGGGCAATGCCGTTTACCACCTCAACCAGATCGTTTTGACCATCCTCGACGGCTTGGTCAATGAGCTGCATGACACGCACCATCCCATTGCTGCCAGCCAGTACTACGAAGACCAAAAGGAAGAGGCCAAGAAGAGATCTAAATCTTTCATCAAGGAGCGTCTCCCCAAGTTCTTTGGCTACGTACAGCGGGTGCTTGACGCCAAGACCAGCGGTGAAGGACCTTGGCTGTATGGTGGTAGCTTGACTTATGCCGATCTCGTACTGTTCCAGGTGAGTCTTCTTTCAGCCACTATCGTTACTAGTCTGCTAACGAATATTCTAGGCCGTTGATGGCACCAAGTATGCCTTCCCCAAGTCCACCGAGGCTTTGGAAAAATCTGGCAAATACGACGGCGTGTTCAAGTTGTATGAAGCTGTCAAGGAGAGACCAAACATCAGCAAATACCTTCAGAGTGATAGACGCATGGCTTACTCTCAAGGCATCTACCGTAAATACCCCGAGCTGGAGGAAGATTGAATAGCGTAAAAGCAGAATTTTAGAAAAGCAAGATCAACATGCAGACCAAAATGACAGTTCATTCCGTGACAGATAACCATTCTATTTTGTTCCAAGTCATAAACAGCATATCAAATGCTGCAAAATCTATAAAACACATCTTCATCATGGCACATATCCATGGTACCTCGTATCAATGTTCTCATGCCTCACATGAACGTTATCTTTCCTGTGCTGCGGTACCGCAGAAACAACACCCAGCGAATGATCATCCCATTCCACAGCAGGCCTTCTCTCACCCGTCTTCGTCGTCAGTTCACCATACACATACGTCCCTCCTAGCTCTCTAATCCGCTGTTTACGCTCTTGTCCGCCCATACCAGCCATACCGCTAAAGTGGTCAACCATGTTGCTCTCGTTTACATAGTACATGGCTCCAGCGACGGAGCGCGGATCCACTGGCATATCCGGCCAGCGGATGACGAAACTGAGGATGATAGTAAGGGCCATGAGTGCCAGGATGCCTACTGAGAGAAGCGTGCATATGTCGTGAGAGATGCGGACTTGAGAGAGCGAGTAGGGGATGTTGGCGAGCAGGATGGGCATGAACTCGGAGAAGATGGCCATGATGGCCACAAGACCTGGGAAGATCTGGCTATGCTTGATAGCAGACCAGAATCCTGAGAAGGGGTTTGTTGGGCGAGTGAGGAGCACCGAGTTAGATGCTGACTGGGGACCATGGGACATAACCTGATACGGCACAATCATGGCAATGGCTAGTTTGTTAGTGATATTTCTTTGAAAAGGTGGAAGAGTATCATACTGATGAAGAAGGCTGTCCAGCTGAAGCAAATGATGACACCAAAAGTAGCGAACAGAAAACGAACACCAAAGGTCTGACTGTTCATAAAAGTCTTGAACGCCGACTGCTTGTCGAGTGTAAGGTGATAATAGAGCAGGAACACCATTAGTCCAAGCAAAAACAGCAAAAACACCAAACGCCACACAACACTGAGGACCATGAATGGATTTCTTCGACTCGTGCCAGCAGTCTGCAAGTCCGGAGAACTCGACTCTGACAACCCCTGGTCATGGTGCTGTAGATTCTCGCCGGCATCGTCGTACAACACGATTCCATACTCAGTCTGACCCGCACGGTTCTCAAAGAAGCCAAAACCATAGCGCTTTTCAGCCATTTCTTTTTCAATCCTGCGCTCAGAGTCTTGCTTTGGTCGGATATCTCTATTGGATGCTAGCGAAGCAATTCCGGCGACGCTCCATGGGTTTGCGTACACGCCCGTTTTGAAGTTGCGCAGGGAGAATAGCAATCCACAGAGCAGCAAAATCAGCAAGCCTAGAACTGCCATGAGAATGCGCGAAGACGTCGTAGAGACACCCAGCGCGGGTGCACAACCCTCAAAGGCGTTGATCTTGCACTGGCCGTGCATCTTAAAGCCGATGGCTTCTACTGCTAGGGGTGTAAGAAGTGCTGAGCACCATACAACAAGCATCGTGATGAATGGCACCGGATCACCCTCGAGTAGAACGTTGAATGGCGCTATAATGCCTGCCCAGCCGCCAAAGTGCAGGTTCATCGACTGCGGTCCTATGGCGCCGTAGGGTTGGTTCATGGCGTAGAAGGGCTGGAATAGCTGGGCATTGTAGTCGATAACTCGAGCAGGGATGGAGAGCATGACTGCTAATATTGGAGGGAGGAACTTTCCGAGGAAGTATTTTGCTGCATCGAGTTCGTACACTGTAATCACCGTCTTGACTGTTCCTCCGGCTTCAGATGCCTCGTTGGTGGGAGTAGGTATGATTGTCGTAGTCTTTGCAAACGTTCTCGTCGTGCCCTTGACGGTTGATACATAAGTCGATGATTCTGTTCTGTCGGATGTTATCGTCTTGAGTTTTTCGGCAGACTTTGTTGTCAGGATTGTCGTAGGCGCGGCAGATTTGATGATTGTTGCCAACGAGGCAGCCTTTGTTGAAACGATTTGATTAGTTGTAAGTAGACCGTCTGCCCCGGTTGAAACGACATCAATGGTAGTTTCAACAGCATCGATCTCGCTGACAACAGTCTCAAGGCCACCAGAAATAACCACCTCCTTCGTCTCGACATCGTTGACTTTTGTCACGTATGTCACAGGATCCAGCTTCTCAACCTTCTCCACCGTGCGATCAGCTTCCACGCTGACTACATCGATGACAGTTGGCTTAGCCTTTGCTGTTGGTTTAGGATTCACCATGGGCTTCTGATCTGTGTAGACAGAAGTGATGGTGATTTTACCATACGAAACATATGTGCTCGCCGACGCAGTTGTCTCTCCCACATGCTGGACTTCAGTAGTAGCCGCATCAGTAACGAGACTGGATACGGTCTTTGTCTTGCCATCTTCAACAATCGTGGTGTAAATCGTCTGCGTCCTATCCGCCTCCATGGTGGATGTGTACGTGGCTACGGCGCCGGGGAGTGCAACAGATTGAGTTACTTCATAAACTTCTGTGAAGCTTACGCTACCAGCAACTTCAGACGCCGCAGAGCCTGAGGCAGGAGGAAGTGCAGAATAGCCAACGCTGGTGCTCGTGTAGACGATACGCGTGTAGTGATCTGACTCGGTGGTAACGATCTCTGTGACAACCTTGGTAGGAACGACGGTAACGGCGGAACTTGTCAACGTTTTACCATCCTCAACTATCGTGGTTTGATCCCAATAGGTGCTGTACTCTGTCGTCGGAATCTTGGTGGTGTATTTGCCTGTAGTGCCAGGTACTGTGACAACTGTCGAGATATCGCTCACGATGACGGTAGTCGAGACTTTTCTTAGCTGGGATCCTTCTGGTGTTTGAGGTACTCCCTCTTGAGAATTGTCGTCTTCTTGGGGGAATCTCTTGTGGATGATCTTTGCTGTCTCGTCAGAGTTTGGCATTGCGAGCGCTGCCCATATAACGAGTCCCATTGCAGCCGCCAGAAACGCGATCTGACCAACAATAAAGTACCATCGCAGCGCTGTCGGTCGATAATCGCTCTTTTGCCGTTGATATGAAGAGTGCTTTTCTGAATTGCTGTACCATGAGGCATCGTCGGTCGCTTGAGGCTCGTATCGGGCGTTATATTCGTACACTGGAGCGTCGATGCCAGCATGATCGTTATACATGGCGACGACTTTAGATGCCTTGGGACAGCGACTACATGAAGCGTTCAGTCACCGGAAAGAAGTAGCTCATCAGTCATGCTGAAAAACAACGTAGAGGGAGCCGCGGAACTCATAAATCGGTTCCAATGCAAGCACCCGTGCTCCTCTAGCCCATTGCATAGCCTCCATGCGAGGAATGAATGGCTCCTGTTATGATTTGCTGATGGCTCAGGTCCCTGGTGAGCTGAGCTGCAGCCACGATAAGCTAGGTAAGGCTGAATCCAATCACCAGGAGCTAGCAAGTTTCCGTTGGTTGAACCTGAGACAAAGCGGCTTGAGGATGAGGTGAGCACCTAAGAATAACCACCAACTGCCGCTGTAACCATATGCTTATTGTTAGTCTAGGCCTGTCAGTCCTTGGGTCCTTGCATTACTTACATGTCGGTGAGCCATTCAACTTATGCCTTAGAATGGTATAAGCAGTCCAAGCTTACGGCTGGTGATACGATTGCGAAAAAGCAAAGACCTGGCGGAGGGGACTGATTGTGCAATTGAAACTCGAGGCACTGCCCGTCATAAAATGGTAAATTCTGTAGAACTGGCTCTGTTTTCGGCGATGCAAGGATTCTATGTTACCGCATCTTGATCTTTCCTCTATGTCGTGCACAACAACCTGCTATATCCATCACTCCACCGCAGCCCTCCCATAATAGCAATCATCAACACCAAAGACACAACAACACTCGTCGTGCCGTATATCCACCCACTCCGGCGCCGCAGACTCGCCAGCTCAGACACCCACGTCGAGATCGTTGTCAGACACCCACAGAAGCCATCTTCAATGCCCTGCAGCACCTGGCAACCAACGACTCCGCCGAGAGGCACGTGTGCGAGATCCCATGACATGCCCAGCAGCACCGTTCCCAATACGTTGGCAGCGAATGTTCCCATAGGGAAGGTCGCCTTCTTTCCGTTGAGGTGGAGAGATAGGTAGAAGCGTAAGAGACACCCGAGAGGCGCAAAGACCAGCGCAAAGAGCGCTTGTCCGCGCCAGGCTTTGTGAGGTGGGAAGATGGCAAGGAGGACTACGCCCAGCCAGCAGCCCCAGCCGAGTAACACACCCAAGGGGTCAAGGAACCGCCGACTCAGCGAGAAGGAGATTGTTGGTGTAACACGCTCCAGACCAATGGCTAGGTGAGCACCCATAAATAAGCCAGATAGTGACAGGGAGACGGTGGTCAAGATGACAGCCAGCATAGCCATGAAAGAGTATCCTCCGTTACGGCCTATTGGCGACTGTGGCCACCCAGGCGTCACCAACTCATTCGACAAGGCCAGAAACACATCTCTTATGAAGCTCGAAAACGTGGTGAAGCTCCCGCAGAAGCCCGTGGCAAGTCCGATATACAGCGGAATCGTCTTCTTGGTCGCCAGATGGGCTCGCTTTGCCGCCTCCAAGTCTACCACCTCCTTCTGCTGACTCGAGCCAGATCCGTTGCTGTCATCGTTGCGCTTCTGCTTGGCACGCTTGATAGCCTTATCGTATGTCGCGTTTCCCCATTCATGGCGGAACAGTTTCCGATCCTCGGCGAGAAATCCCATGACCAGACTTCCAGAGAAATTGGCCCATATAGTGTTGAAGATGACAGGCGTGCCGCTGTAGCGTGTCAAGGCCGTCAGACCGATGCGTGCCAATGTCCCGAGAATTGCAAAGAATACGAGATACGAATGAGTGTATAACTCGGTGGCTAGTTTCGATATCTTTCTTTGTTTAGTCTCTTGTGGTATATGCTCCTCCTCTTCGATGGGAGTTCCATGGCGGACAAAGTTGCTGTGTCCCCTTGGCTGATCCTGAGTAGGGTCTGAGGAGGTTTCCTCGAGTGGAGGAACAGGATCAACCTCATCGAGGTTGCTGTATGATTGCGGAACGCTGTAGGCACCCGAATCGCCTCGCTCGCGTTGCTCTGGTATTGGCGTCGGGGCTACGTTTTGCGCATTGGAGTCGCTGGGCTGTTTTTCTTGTATCGGCTGATCGACAACCTCGCCGAGCTCTATATAATCGTCCGGTGCGCTATAAACTCCAGAATTGGAGCGTGTCTGCTTGGGTGCGTCGTTCGTCATCGTGAAATAGGTAGGTCGTGTCGCATTCGACTAATCACTTCAACGCTACCTCGGCGCACTGCGAAGGGCGATGTTGATAGCGAAAGAACATGATGTTGGGTGAAGACGCTGCCTCTTGATAAAAGAGGATGATCGGTTCTTGATTGCGGTTGGATTTGCTGGATAAGTCGGCATTTGCGCGATCGCGACAATTCCGGGCGTCTGCCACAGATGACTGGCGTTATAGTGGCAGTAATTAGTGAAGTGGAGTACTTTAACGTTACAGGAGGGTCTGTCGCTATTATATCGAGGGTGGATGTAAGGAGGAATATAGCAACATTATCTCTAAACAGATAGTCCATTTAATTACATATGCAGGACTATGTGATATGTATATACCCCAAGCAAGGATCTCACCGCGTTTCCATACCTAGGTATAGATACTGTACATACTGTACTGTATCTTCCAGCGGTGAGCTCCGAAGCTCCCGTCCCGTCCTTATCAACCAACCTGCCGCCCGCCGATAGGTAGCCTTGCCTCCACTGAAGCTAAGCTCCGGGGTACAGTATCGGTCTACCCCGCCAACTTCCCGTTGGGTTGGGTCTTGTGATCCAATCTCAAAACCAGAACATGCATTGACTGTAGGTAGGTGAGTAAGTAAGTCAGGTAGTACTAACGCTGATAATATACGTGTCTCTGTAAGATAAGCTACTCGATACAAAACCCCGTCTTCTCCTCCTTCTCCCTTCTCTCTCTTTCTTCCCTTCCTTCTTCCTCTCCTTGGCCTCGTCCCAGCATCATCTCTCCCCCCTTTGATGCTTCTCGTAGACATTCTATACCTATCTTTTGTGAACCTGTTTGTATATTGAACACCTTTCCATAATCTCCGCCGTCTACAATGTCTTCGCTACCGTCAAACGTCCATGTCTCTCAGCACCCGTGTCTTCGGGCCAAGCTGAGCCAGCTTCGCTCCAAGTCTGTCAGTCCGAGGGAGGTCAAGTCGTTGATTCATGAGATTTCTCTGATTGTTTCTTGTGAAGCTCTTGCTTCGTCTTTGCAAGCTATAGAGGGGCCTCAGGTATGAGCATACCAACGTTGAGTCAGATTTCATGTATTGATCTTCTTCCAGGATGAAACACCTTTGGGCTTCCAATTCACCTCCACAACAGTCCATCCAAGCACAATGTGCCTGGTTCCCATTCTGCGCTCAGGTCTCGGCATGGTTGAAGGTCTGTAATCTTCTATCAAAACCAAACTCATAAACTAAAGTCTCCAGCTGTCCAAACCATTCTCCCAGCGCCAGTTCCTGTTCATCACCTTGGCATGTATCGCGAGCCTTCAACTCTCGACCCAGTCGAGTACTACAACAACCTCCCCCAGCAAGACCAGGCCTCCAGCAACGCCGCCAGCAGCCTCGCCATCTTGGTTGACCCCGTCATTGCAACTGGTGGAACCTGCGCCGCTGCCATCCAAACCCTTCGCGAATGGGGCGCCAAGCGTATCATTGTTCTCGCCGTCATTGGAGCTGATGAGGGTGTTCAGAGAGTCGCAGCTGAGTGGCCTGAAGGCTGTGAAGTTTGGATCGCGGCAGTCGACAAGGAGCTAACCAGCGATGGCATGCTGAAGCCTGGGCTGGGCGACGTCGGTGACAGGCTGTTCTTAACCATTGGCAAGTGAGTGAACATAAGCTCTGGTGGATTGGACGGCGTTGGATCCGCATTGCATAAACATATAAAGGCTAGGTAGTACACATATTCTGTAAATGAAATACCCCATTGTTCCTCAAGGGACCACAAACTGCTCCTCGTCAAGTAACGTGCTCTCTTTCCAGCATTCATTAATCCAATCCCCCCTCACCACTCTTGGTTGTACGCGCCTTGAGCTCAGCTCCTTACGTACCATATCAGCCGCCTCGCCCACTTGCATCGGGTCGTCGCCCTCAATCACCACATGTGTTACAGACAGATCGTTTGCGTCATCAGTAACAGTTCCTCCCCCGAACTTGACAAGGTACTTAAACCTCGAGACCCTCTGATTAGCAGCTTCCACCGCGTGGAATAACACCACGCAGTGACGGAAAGTAAAGCTTCTCAGGCTACCAAAGTCTTTGCCGTGTTCCTCGAGCTGTTGCACAAACGCATTCTTATCGAATTGGGTGCCGTCCTCGATCTTGGGTATGTCGTCCATAAGCTCCTTGAGCTCTTCAACCGACAGGTCGCGTGCGTAACTGTCTCCAAACTGGTCTGTATTTTGGTCCGCGGCTCGTTTCAACGCTTCCGTTGCGTGAAATAAATGAGAATGCTCAAACGGCAAAAGAAATGCCCCCAAGTCCTGCTCCAGGCAATCTCTAAGCCATTTAGGGCGAATAATGTCTACCTCTCCTCCCTTGATGAGACTAGCTGCCTTAATCACATTCTTGTCGGCGATTAAGACCATGTTGGTACCTGGCGCAGCTCGCTGGGAGACAGTGCCACCATTCTCCTTAATGATGGCTTCAAGCTGAGACTTGGTTTTTTTATAGGGCTTGAGCGCTTCAGAAAGAACGCAGAATTCTATCCCCTCGAATAACTTCGATGTTTCGCCTTCGAACTCAGCCACTGTTGCGTCCTCTCCAGCTATTGTGAGTTCCCTCTTTATTCGCTTTGGGTTTCGTCGCTTTCTGTCTTCGACAGTCATGGCCTTCTCTTTTGATTCCTCGTCAACTCGATGTTTCAACTCCTCAAACTCCTCCAACGATAGAGCCGTTTCCCAGGTTCGATCTAATCGAAGGCGTCTAAACCGTGGGAATCGTAGAGTGAAGCCGCGCGCAAACTGGTCCGAAGCGCCAACACTGGCCGCTTTAACAGAGACAACAACAGAGTCCTTTGGTCGGATCCAAACATCTGGTCGCTCGTATTGTCGAAGCTCGCCTCCTCCAAGTTCGATGTATTCGGAAGGGGGGTTCTTCTGATCCCATTCAATCCATTTGCCCTCGGTCCTGTGTCGAATCTCTGCATAGTCTTCTCCACGGAACCCACCACCGACTTTGAAGAAACTGAAGCACTTTTCGGGATTGGCGCCGGCTTGTATATGATTCTTCGTTACTCTCAGTCCGCAGAGAAAACTCGACAACATGCCACCTCGTTTTCCTGAGCCATAGTAGCCACCAATGATGACACAATCGAGGGACTCGCCAAATTCTGACATGTATTCGGGTTTTACTTTGAGCCAATCATCGTTTCGGCTGTTGAGTCGGTACATGGAGCGCGGGTTCTTCAATACAAGGCCCTCGGATGCATTAGCAACGACCTCACGTAGGAGAGGCTCGATGGCGTCGGCGTTCGTTGCGCTGGTGTAGGTGTGAATCTCAAGCCGCCGGTGCACAGGCTTTATCGCCTTTTCCAGTGCGCGGTGTCGGTCTCGAAGAGTGTACTGGGTTAGAGATTTATTGTTGAGGTAGAGAATGTCAAAGATTCGAAATAGAGGACGATGACCGGCCGAATCTGTATCCGATTTGTTCTGCTGCTCAGAGATTGCAGCTGTTTTGAGGGTGCCAAAAGGCACTATCTTGTCGATACCCATATCCCAAGTGATCATCTCGCCGTCCAAGATGAGGTTCTTTACGCCTGAAGCGAAGGCATTTTTGAGATGTCTAGTAAGGCTCGAGTTTTCGTCTAGAAGACCGTCGCCATAGAGATATGTGTAATCTTTGGCTTTTCGCGACCAGAAGCAAAACTTGCGGCTACCAGGATGGCTCTTATCCTCCATCATATGCATTTGCATACGCTCACCATCCAGCTTTTCCTCGACCCAGAATTCCGGGTCACCTTCAGTTGATCGAAGGAGCTCAATCATCTTTTGGAAAGATGCAGGCATCTGGAACTGGGCAAGCTGTGGTTGGAAGCATTGCATCAAAGCAACGCCAGTCTCATTTTGTTCAAGACGTGTTTCCGGGTCGTAAAGCTCCCAGCACACACGTCTTAAACTCGAAGAAACGCTGAACAATGCGTCTCCATCCGGATGCCAAAGATTTAAGAAGGTCTTTTCTGTCGCACCAACCTTCATCTGCTTGAGGACAATCCGAATGAGCCACATAAGCTCTTCAGCATTCATTCGGTTGTAGAAAGTCTCGAAAACGCGCAGATTCTCCATCTCTCCTGTTGATACAGCCAGTTTATCCAACTGCTCATTGACCTCGGCGATCGTCATGTCACCAACTTGAGTACGCATAGGGCGCTTGGAGATGACTTCGAAACAACGTCCAGCAAAGTCACCGGCCAAGCGTGAGGCTGTTGTTTGTCCGGGTAGTTTCCAATGCAGCAGGTTGTAACCATCTTCAGAGTTCTTGTCGATCTTCATGAGCTTGACGAGCAGTTTTCCGATTGCATTTTCTTTGAGACCATAAACTCCGCGATCACGATCCTTGTCGGGGAGAATCAGACGCAGGGCGGGATAGAAATCAGGGCCGACCTCTTTGCGCCAGCGAATGATGAAACGCTCCACGATGTGGCGGCGCTGTTCATGAGGAGAGAGCTTGTGCACACCCCGAAAGGCCTTTCTAGGGCCTGAACCAGTTGCATTCTGTTTTTTGTTTTCGTTGAGTGGATTGAAGACTTCTCGGAAGAGCTCAGAGAAAACCAGTGTTTTTGAGTGGTTCCTGGGGCGGTTGGGATACCTTTAATGAGGTTAGCAGATGATTCCTGAAACTGAGCGAATGGTAATGGCCAACTTCTCTTCCAACTCGTCACGAGTCATGCCCACGGAGCCATATTGAATATTGTCTTCATGTTTCGCGTCGTCGGTTTGCGACATGTCAAGGTAGTTTATAGTTTATATAGTTGAGTGAGTGGCCGCCTGCGTGTAGATGGTTAAGACCAAACAGGTGTGTCTTGTAATTCGATAGGAGAGTATAATATAATATATAAATAAGCCAGAATTTGGTATGTTCTTTTCAGAGTGCGAGATGGGCCATTTTATAATTTAGCTCGTTCGATTGAGCTGAGGTGAAGTGAGATAAAGAGCGTGCGCTTGGAGCTGTTGCTGCCTGGTACCTAAGCTACAGGCTACAGCGAATCACAAGCATTATGTAATCAAGTTTGGCATTAAACTCGTATCACATCAATAATGTTGTTCTTTGTCAAAGTAAGAAACTGCGTCCCCTCGTCAGTATAATTAGTATCACATCAATACCTATGCAGAGTCTCTTGCCTTGTTGATACCGTTTGTCCAGTGGTTTCCACCTTGGGGCCATCACGCCAACTTCTTTGTTCTAGTACTTACTACCTACCTATATAGAAAAGGAGCAAATGTCCACCCTCTGCCCATGACTTACCTGCCTGACTTATCATCAGTCACCCATAGAAGCTGGTTTTTATAATGGCAAGCAATATGGCGCTTTGCTCAGCTGACGTCTTTGTTTCCTTCCAAGGTCTGTTGAGAGCAAGTGCGTCCTTGTCCTACCTAAGCATTACTCCTATTGTTTGCTGACCTTCCCCTGCCTCATTGAGCTTGTGTATACTTGCATCATACTCCAGGGAAGGGCCATTTGTCTTCATTGCCACTTTCCATCCATGGCCAAACCTGTTGCAAAGAAGGAAGTATCGAGAATGACTCAACTCATAATGGATGTCTCCTCCGTCTGGACGCTCGCGCCAAAACATCAACAAGACACATACTTCTTGGAGCATCATCTCATCCCGTATAACAATTTTCTTGCACAGCAAACTTATCTCCATCAAGTTTTCATCACTCAATCACCATGGCTGACATACCGTTCGGCATACCGTTCGGTGAGCTCGTCGTATTCAGCGTCGAAGTCGACTTTCTCGTCGCCAAAGAGAAGCCTGGACGAAACTACGCCGCAGAGCCTCAGATGAGCAAACAACGTTGGGCTTGTCCTGCCGACCAAGACAAACCGGTCGAAACATGTGTTGAACAACTCGCCAAGTATCTTGTCTCTGCACCTGATTGGCCTCTCTATGCTAATGATGGCGTGGCATACACGCATGAACTCAATGGTTCAGATGAGTCCGTCGTCGTCCAACCGTTCACGACTGGGCCAGAAGTAAAGGAGCTAGAAGCACAAATAAATGCGGCTCTTGCTCGAGAGGCTGAAGAGCGCACATCGGCTCAAAATGACGAAGTTCCTCACGGCCAGCCAACAGACAGAGGTTCTTCAGAGGTTCCAGAGACCGAAGTCCCTCCCCCAGTCGAAGGGTCTCAGGAGGCTCAAGGCACTGAAGTCCCTCCCCAAGTCGAAGCGGCCAATCGTGTAGGTCATCGCATGCACTGGCTCTTCAGCCCAGCTCCAAATGCCGTTCCCAGACCCGGAAGCCCTGAAGACTACGATTGGGTTGGAGTACGTCTGAGTTGTCCCTACGAAGCGCTTGCCGCGGCCTACGATGAGGACATATATGGGGTCAAAAGCCTAGGCAATGGGTTTGAAATGGATATAGTGGTAGCTGCTGCAACCACCGGAGAGATCAAGATGCAAAAGGCTCTCGGTATGCTTCGTGAAGGTTTCAAGATTCACGTCAACTCCACTTGTCAGCTTCGGATCGATATGGATTTTCAAGACGCAGGTTTTACCTTCCTTAATACAAAGAAGATTGTCTCACTGGTCTGGCTATTGGAGCAAGACCTGCTGCTACCACTCCGACCCGACACCAGGGATCGTGGACTCAGCCACTACTTACCCATCACCGTGAGTTCCGCACTTGCCAACTCGCCCATTACACCTGCAGTCAACGCTGTCTCTCCTTTGAATCAATATCAGCCTCTCCCCCAGCCGCGACCCTCTTCTCTCTCCGACGCGCAGTTGATGGACATGCATGTCCCCCACATGCAAAACAAGAGGGTTCAGGAACGCATCCAAAGGATTTGGAACGCCTCTGACTTCTCCGAACTGTCAGACCTGCTCCAAAGATCCGAGAAGGATGGCGAGACTACATTGTCTATCAAGCTTAATCCTACCTATCATCCTACTCTCGAGTTCCGCTACGGACTTTGGCATCCCCAGTACGAGAGCATGCAGTACTGGCTGCATCTGTTCGGACGCTTGTGTCTCTTCGCCACAGTATCCGATCCATCACGCTTCAAGACAAGCCTCATTGATATATATAGGCATATTAATGAGGTTCAGAGAAACAATCCTCAAGAGCGTTACTGGCGGTTGCTCTCACGCGTACTCGACGGTTGTCTGGGCTATCATTGGAAGGAAATGAAGAAGGAAGAGCGTGGGAACCTCATGCTATCGCCCACTGGTCTGGATTCCCAAGGTATCTTGTCGCTTCTGCGCGGGCCCAAGACCGAGTCTGAAAATGAAGCAGAAGATGCGGGTGAAGTTGAGACTGGGGCGGGAGACAATGCTTAAGTTGAGGCTCAACCTCCGGGTGGAACTAGAGCTGAAACTACCTGATTCAGCACTGTCTTCCGTGCCTGGAGATTATGATGAATCGTACGGGTTGGAGTAAACATGGGGGCATTGTCTTTTGGTTGCGTCGGTATACAATTAGAACAACTCTCGAATACACTAGTCATTACTGCCACTGCACTTTGTCATTCGCCATGGGCTTAGTAGGTATTAGAATGATATAGCATCTGTCTGCTTGGTCGTGGACTTTGTTAGATTCGCTTGCCCTTTTACGAATGCGAACAATAGTGACTGACTTGTGCCCTATCACCCACACTCCGTGGCACCAAGCGCGTACTGTTTCATCAGTTCATGCGTATGGTCTCGAGTGCAATAAGTCAAGTCAGACTAGTCTGAAGAAAGGTTCTCGCCATCCTATAGATATACACAACCTGTTTCTTTCTTAGTCACAGCAACAGCATACATTGATAACATATCGTTCTATATTTCGAGATTCGAGCCGTGGTAGAGCAGATGTTTGTGCGCACGAATCAGTAAGTATAAGAAAGCGATAGCAATTCTCACCACAATAAAACATTGTTGGCTTATCATAATCTTGATAATACATACAATTCTGCCTCTCTGTCATTACACTTTTGTCCTTGTTCTGCTTGATAAATAAGATTCTTGGTTTGAGAAGTTGGTAAATCGTTTCCCTTCCATAACAGACAAATTTTGACCCTGGCCACCCAAAAAAGTGAAAGCTTCGACAGATCCCTTTGCATATCATTTATACCATGATTGGTATTTTGCTGAATCAGACGTCAATCCTTAACAACGCGAGAGCTCAACGAGTTGCAAGACTCGGTTTTGAATGAGCCCTTACCACAGACCGTCCTCGAGAAATCTCGACCACCATTCGCATCGGAGTTCCACTATGATGCCTCCTCGGCAATCGTTCCCTGATACTATTACCTCTCCCTGTAGAAGGCGAAGCACTCCTCGCTCTTGAGCTGCCTTGGCCGCGCGATCCAAAGAGTTTCCTCTGAGCACGCGGGAACGTGTTTCGCTCGCCGCTGTCGACCATGTCTGCCGGTGCTTCTATGACCTGTGTTGCAGGGAGCGGTTTGTTCACGTCCTTGTTGAGAAGGCTCTTTTTTCTGCGCTGGGCCTGGATCGTTTCGGCGAAGCCGACAATAGCGGCGGCTGCCCCGTCGGGGGACCCTTCCATTTGGCCTACTCGATAGGCGAGGCCATTAATGAGAGCGTCGATCTCTTCCGATATTCCAGCCGGGGATATAGAGCGGATGTTGGTCAAGTCGATAGTGTCCATGGTATCCTCATCGTCGGAGATGACTTCTATGTCTGAGTCTCCGGGGAGTACATCTCCAAAGTCGTAATCCTGAGGATCAGGCTCCTGCAGTGGTTGAGTTTTATCTTTAAAGCGGGTTGGGTCAAGAGGTCGCAAGGTATACGTCTTCATTATAAGCCGATGCTTCCACAGGAGTCTGATTGTTACCCCAGTGATTTCCTGTAGCTTTCTCACCAAACCTCGACAGGGGTAGCAGTGCTTTCGAGAAAAGTATACTTCGAAAACAGGACGGGAGCCATCCTCCCATCGAGCTTGACGGAGTTTCTCTAACTGGGGAATTGTGACATTGTCAAAGTCTTTAGTGATGCCGAACATTGACAGGAGAACACAGATCCCATGAACTGCTAGCTTGACCTCAACGTGAGAGCCAAGAAAGATGCCTTCAGTTTCGCCAGCCATGCGGTGCGGATTGTCGAAGGGTCGTCGCATATTAAGGCCGAGGGTCTTACCCATC
Source organism: Fusarium sublunatum (assembly GCA_013623665.1). Taxonomy (NCBI): domain Eukaryota; kingdom Fungi; phylum Ascomycota; class Sordariomycetes; order Hypocreales; family Nectriaceae; genus Fusarium; species Fusarium sublunatum. Next base: position 65,709 of record JABFFF010000154.1, read on the forward strand.
TTCACAACCCGTCTTGTCCAAACACTATTTGGAAGAACTCCCTTCTGGCGGTCGAGGACATCGCCATGCTTTCCCAATCCATGGCCCGACTCTGCCGCGGCCAAGACGATGCGCTGAGACGAGGGTGTGGCCAGGGCAATGAAGCCGGTGGTTTTGTTCTCGAGTTGTCTGATAATTTTCGATTGGCTCATGAGCTTTTTGGTCCGTTTATGACTAAACTTGAACGACACGTTTGCCCCGAGGACTTGGACTGTTAAACTAGTCGCTTCGGCGTCGATGACATGGTGAAAGTAGATATGAGGAGTTGAGGTACCGACTGAGGAGATGAAAGAGGGGAGTACCTCTGCGGCCTCTTGGGAGTTTGACATTATGAATTGATTTGCTTGGTTTCTTTTGAGAGATGTATTAAAATAACGGAGTGGTGCCTGCAATTGAAAGATGTGTGAGTTTCGTGAACAAGGTAGGGAGTTGGAATTGCAGCACACTCAAAGATCACTCCACTCGAAATGAAGAGATTATACAGAGAAGCAGATGCTGGAATGCATAATGATTCACGCAGATGATCTGGATTTCTGAAAACGAAAGGATAAGCTTGGTTCTCTTGCGTTAGAGCGCCTCTAAGCGGAAACACTCACACACACTTCTTTATGGCGATTCGTTCACAACTCCAAGACTGAAGCATTCGGGAGAAGCTCGAACAATGAACAGGTGATGCAAATCATAGCAGGTGATAATGTAGGAAACACAGTAGATGCTAGATGTTAACTCAACTCAAGAAGGGTTGGGGAAGAGCGCACGGGTGTGCGCGGCGATAACTTCGCTCGCCAGCGGTATTGACATATAGAGAGATAAAGGTCAAGGGTTCATGTGCCTTCTGAAATAATAGATGAAGATAGAGAATAAAGATGCCAAAGTTCACGGCGGCTTCCCTTCTCAGGGGGCGGGTTGTGTACAGGTGAGGGGGTTATGATGAGAGGGGAAGAAGACACAAGCGTTTGCCTTCTCAAGGAGTGAGAGCAATTACGTTAACAAGAGCAGAATATCACAAGGCAGAAGCATTCACATAGAGCAAGTAAACCAAATAGGGAACAAGTTGGACGGGTCCAATTTGACCAAACCGAATGACCCAGAGTCAGGGGAATCTCATTCATACATGACAAAATCTATGACCCAACGCCCAAATCCATTGCTACCTTTGACCGGAACCGCCTGGTTATTTTTGTTTACTCGTCATCCTCATCCTCCTCCTCGGCCTCAGCGGTGGTCTGGGCAATTCGGTCCAAATCACGCTGACCGGCCTGGGTGATGCGGCGGCCACCCTTGTCCTCGTCCTGCTCAAGGACACCGATCTTCTCAAGGGACTGCATGACCTTTCGGTCGACGGAGCCGGAGGCATCGACGTGCTTGGAGGGGCGGCTGCCACGGTTCTTGGCGGTACCGTGGACCTTGCGGAGACGGCCAACACCGACGGTCTTGCGGAGGTAGACGTGGCGGGCGATGGAGGCGGCGCGGACGTAGAACCAGTCAATGTCCTGGGGAGGGAGCTCCTTGGCAGGACCAGTCTTGACGGTGTCGACCCAACCTGGGGAGAGTTAACAATTGTTTTCCTATTGAAGGTCTAGCATTGAGGATTCGTACCAGGGATGGGCAGCTTGCCCTGACGCTTCAGGAAAGCAGCATAAGAAGTGATGAACTTCTGCGCCTGGAGACACAATACCCATTAGCATGATTCCGTCGTCAGAAGTCTTTCGACTCCCTCGCGCCTGCTCCTCAATCCCATTTGTACCCGGCCCTGCAGCGTATAGCGGCCGACACAGCGTTCAGTATCTAGTATCGCGCTGCGCCAGCGCCATCGCGAACAGAGCGGTTCTCTTGAAGATTGCGTCGCCAAGTCGTCGAGTAGGAGATCGTATGTTTTTCGGTTCTTTCGTTCCTGCTGTTTTTTTCTCTTTTTCTTCAGGGAGTACCTACATCGACATCGCGAACGGTAACTCCGCCGGCCATTTTTGCGGTATTGATGGGTGGTTGGTGGGGGATAGGTGCGTTGGGTGAGGTTGTCGAAGCGTCGCTGGTGGTTGAGCTCGATTAGAGGCAAGTCAATTCCAGAATTGTGATCAACTTTTTTCGCGTTAGGGTTTACGACCCTAGATCCACTTAAACTGACTAAGCAATTACAGTGTGAATGTATACACCTATTCACGCGCACTGTATTACAAAGTGGGGTCTCTCCGGAGAATATCACCGCTAACAAATGAGCAGCCAGATTAGGAAATGTTCGTGTAAGTGAATGTATCACTTGTCTCATGTCTGTGATACTACATGCTGATTTGGTGAATCCTCAAGATACTCATCTCACGACTTAGAGCGTCTCATCATGTGTAAGCCTCTCAAGGGAAGAAAACGGTGCTATTATACCAAAACCCAAGCTAATCTCATTCAACATTACAAATGTAAGAGAAACTAACAACTAATGATAATGCGAGTTACAAGCCAACCAGGTATCTATGTTCTATGCGTCTAATGCAATGCCAAAAAGTCATGATATCCCGAAATCCAGCCCAATCCTTTTAACATCAAAGAAAATGCAGATCGACCGACTTTTCTCCCCGGAGTTTTCCTTTAAGCCCATTTGGCGATAACAGCCATGACGGCAACACCAAAGGCGACGCATGCAAATGCGAGCAGCAGAATCTTGAGGGGTGCCTTGCGCATGTAGGGGTTGAACATGAACTCATGGGCCAGGAGCTCGACCAGACCAGTGTACAAGAGGATACCAGCACTGATAGAGTCAAAGATACCGTTGGTGAGCTTCTGGTCATTGGCGTTGTTGGGCTTGGCTCCTATACCGGCGGCGATACCAATGGGGGTCGACAGAGCGAAGATGCCTCCGAGCAAGTAAGGCATCCACTGTCGGTTGCTGGGCCAAGGAGCGACAGCCAAACGCGAGCCAAGACCGAGACCCTCGAACATCTGGTGGAAAACGAGGACGATCAACAGAATATGGAGCTCGTCAGAGCCAACCGTGCCGAGCGTGAGACCGATGAAGACGCTGTGAAACACAACGCCGAATTCGAGAATGAAGATGGCAAGAAGCTGACCAGCGAGGCCGCCCGGAGAATCACCCTCCTTATGCTCGCGACCGTGGGCAAGGTGGCTATCGCCGCCAGGGGCGAACCCAGATCCACGTCGTTCGCCGTTCTCAAGGTCAGTGTTGCTGTGGCCGCTGGATTGCTTCTTAGCAAGAACGTCCATAGCAGGGTCAAGTGCAGCATTGACCTCCACAGCGTGGCCGTGCTCCATGTCGGCGTTGCTGAGACGGGCAGCCATCATCTCGATGAAGAACATAAAAATGACAGTCATGAGGGCAATGGCCTCGGCCCAGTCGTAGCCGCCCAGACGACTCTCAAGACACGGATCAGTCAAGTTTTCGACAGCGGGAGCTAGCAAGTGCATAAACGCTGTTGCTATAATAACACCGGTACCGATGAATTTGCAGATGAAGAAGGCGAGCTCGGGGACCGGTATAGTCTTTTGGCGCGCCAGGAAAATGGGCGAGATGGCGCCGATGAGTGAGGACGCCATGATGATGAAGATGGAGCCGATTCGGAGACCTCTGTGGGCGAGGTCGACGGCGTCACCATTACACTCTGCTGCGTCGGCCATTGTGACGGTTGACGCGTTTCTAAAGAAAGATGTGGTTTTCAAAAGAATATGAGACGAGAAGTAAAGTCTTCAAGTGAGAGGTCAAGGCCCAGAAAAGATGCGCAGATCGAATATGAGGTCGTTAAATACCAAGACTAAACGGATAGACCAGGGTTATATCGATAAAGTCCAAAAAGGAAGCGATCAAGAGAAACGGGCTGCGTGATTCGGACGAGGGCCAAAAGCCAAGATGCGCTAGTATCGCCAAGTGTAAATGAATGCCTTGGCCTGCAGCTGGATGCTATTGCTGTAAGATTCGATAGATTGGGAGGCCTGGTTGGTTTTATATGTCAACAAGAAGGTTGCTTGACTTCCTTGGTAGTAATAATCCAACAAGATAATCAAGACGTCGAAAGAAAAATGAACCTTGATGGCGCAGGCCTTGCCTTATAAAATCGCTTGTGGGCAATGTGCCGTGGACTGGGTGGGCTCTGGTTTAGCTGCCGGGGTCTGGCTTGATAAAGGGCCCAGCTGACGGAAGCGAGGTGCCGAGAGATGCGTCGACTAGATCCAGTCGAGCCGCAAGCGTGGGATTTAATCTTTAACGTGATGTCTAGAGATTGGGTTTATTCCAGGATCAGGGGGCATCATAGTGTGTGCCATTGAATGGCTTGAGGGTGATGTAGAGCTGGAAATTGGAAGAGAGGTTTTAAAGAACGAGTCATCATAAGCTTGCTGAACACCAGTAAATGCAAAGTATATGCTATGATTGATTATAGCTCTCTACGGGGATATGTTGTTTCTCTTTCTTGTTCTGCTGGTAACCAGAGCAAGATTACCAGAGAGACCGAGTCCTTGTACCTGAATTGATAACGCATGCCGCTTTGCCTGATCGGTCTATCCCATGACACAAGGTATATGTTACTCATTGAGGTTGGTGGTTGATATATTTCCAACTCTAGTTGTATATGCAAAGGTTACGTCCCGAGACCATGGAACTCGGCAGCTGCCACAATCCTTGGCATCTTCTGCGACACAACGTGACTAACTAGTGTGACCTGAGACGAATAGGCACTCTGTTAAACCAATCGACAGTCTATGAGGGAGAAACGAGCAGAGGACGGTGCTGAGCTGATGGGTTCAATGGAGAGAGCCTTACGAGGTGGGAGTGGGTCAATTTAAGGTGAGAACCTTGATGGCCATCATAGTTAGCCGAATCTCTTTTGGTGTGTGGCTAGTGCGCGTATTAGCCACGGACTATAAACCTTCTAGCTGTTGATCATCTTCTGTTTTCTATGAGATATTGCTGAAATAGGCTTCTGGGTGACCTATCCACGACATCAGTAAGGTCATTGGCCTCAAGCAGATCATACCAATAATCTGACATAGGTTGTGACACACGCTACTCTTGGTAGTCGATGAACAATCCGTCGACATCCCACGCATCACTAGCCACATCTTATATCCTAGAGGCCATCAAGGTTCTCAATTAGCTCGGTATGCCAAAATGTATAAACGTTAAACCCAGAAGTGCCATCTGATCGGCTCTGGCGGCATCGATCAAAAAGGCTCAAACAAAACACTATTGGCAGCCTCGGCTGAAAAAGCAATGAACCAATTAATGACACCTCAAACAATTATCAATTCTGAATCTATAACCCCCAACCTGCGATGCTACACAACGCCCCTAACCCATAACGCCCATGACATGCTCATATCGCCCACTCATCTTACAGATATTAACCCGCAGACCCTTTGCTAACCTCATACGCATGCTATTCCCGACGGCGTACCCGTCATTGGGTCTGGCATGTTAATGTACATCCGAACTACCGCACAGCCTCGTAAACGCCAGGATCCTGCGGCCCGACTAATTATTCAGGACATTGCCGCGCAGCGTGTGAGCCACGGGGCATGGTACGCTGCGGCTTGAAACCCGTTACGAAGAGAACTGTATTTCCAATCCGAGCGTTCGGAAAGGCTTGTCGAGTTTCCTCAGATCGATACCGCTGCCCAAACTGAACAAGAGCGACTTGACCCGCCCCTCCCACAGCACTCCTATTCGCATATTTTGGTCCAGACGGGTCTTGAGCACTCCAGCATATCGGTCTTCTCCGGGCTTTTCAGGGTCTGTCTCTTCCTTCGGGGGCGGCGGAGGTGGCGGAGGAGGAGGTGGTGGTGGTGGTGGTACGACAACTGGTTCAGGATCATCTAGTCGCCATTCCAACTTCGCTTGAAAGCTGCGCTCCTTTGGCCGTTTCTCCTCTACTTCAACCTCGGGGACTTGTGGCGTCTCATCTACCTCGTCATCGAGAACTGGTCGAGT